>LPNX010622031.1:1856893-1956041 GCA_001517045.1 Pseudotsuga menziesii
GAATAAATCTCTAAAATGTCTGACACCCAACTCTGCCAGTCCATCAAAGCTGGATATCTGATCCCCTTCAGCAGAAGATAATTCCCAAATTGAGTTTGTGAATTTTCTCCCCTTAGCATATGCTTGAAATTTTTTTGAGTTATCATCACTGCAACGAAGCCAAATCGCCCTGCTTTTCATCCTCCACATCGCTTCATTCTCACAAAGAATCACATTCCTTCGATTTTTCCACTCCATCAGCTCATCTTTTTGCTTGTCATCTAGAAAACCCATTCCCTGACTATTAAGAATCCTATCAATATTCCACTCAGCATCCCTCAAATTCTGATCATCTTTCACCCTTTTATCATGAGCCCAGGAAATAGTGACCTCTTTAATGCGCTTAAGATTATGATGAAAATGCACACCCGCATGCTCCTGAGAGTCTAGTGGACGATGGACCCACTGATCCTGAACCAGCTTGATAAAATCCTCCTCCTTCAGCCATCTAGGATTGAATTTGAAAGGACTAGGAGGTTTTTTCCTTCTACCTCTTAACTCCAAAAATATGGGACAGTGGTCAGAAATCCCACCTGACCCAACCCACTGCTTGACAAAATCAACCCCCAGAGCCAACACTTCTGCCACCAAAAATCGATCCAGTCTTTTAGCCACCCTTTGATTCCCCGCTCTCTTATTCCTCCAAGTTGGGGTTAACTTAGGAGGTATAATGTCAAGAAGATCCTTCCTGGCAAATGCATGTATGAAAAAATTTGCTAATGAATCCGTAACAGCGCGAGGCCCCCACATTTCAGAAGACCCCAACGTAAGGTTGAAATCCCCACCCAAAACCACCTCCCTTCCTTCAAAAAGATCCATACTTAACAAAGAGTCCCAGAAACCAACCCTATTTAAATATGGCCCGTAGATATTGAGAACCGTAATCATCCTACCAATCTCAGCATCCCAAACTTCCAAGCCAACACCAGAAGATATTACCCACGAACTATCACACCTACAACTCTTCACCTTCCACCCCGAGGCCAGCCCTCCAGAACGCCCCCGAGCATCCACACCAACAAAATTCCATCCAGGAAGCAAAGATTCTAAAGACCGAACTACATCCTCACTACCACCCAGTGTTTCTTGCAACAGTAAAATATCCGGTTGATTTAGATCCACCAACCGCTTTAGCGACAATTTTTTAATGGGGCTCGCCAACCCACGACAATCGAAGGACAAAATAATCATGTGGAACCCCCATCCCGGGCTTTCACTTCTCTAAGTGCCCACTCAGTTGAAGATTGTTTGCCCATCACAACATCCACTTTAGCCCGATCTTGAGCTTTAGACAAAAATGATTTTATACCCCGACCTTTCCCCCCAGCACCATTAGCCACGACAGAAAGTCCCTTCCCCCCCGGTCCTTCTACTGTAATCTCCCTACTTCTAAGGGCATAACGAATACTTCTGCCCTCAGAGCTAATAGAATTGGTTGATACAATAGATGGCGTGAAAACACTGTCCATTTCTGGCATCAGACATGGAGCTACCGAAGCTGGACCAGCCGAGTAATTTGCAGAAGTACCCCGTCGCAAATTGGTCTGTTCCAATAGTTTTCTGGTGTCAGAGCTAATAGAATTGGTTGATACAAGAGATGGCGTGAAAACGCTGGCCATTTCTGTCATCAGACATGGATCTACCGAAGCTGGACTGGCCGAGTACTTTGCAGATGAACCCCGTCGTATATTGGTCTGTTTCAGAAGATTTCTAGTGTCAGAGCTAATAGAATTGGTTGATACAATAGATGGCGTGAAAACGTTGTCCATTTCTGGCATCAGACATGGAGCTACCGAAGCTGGACTGGCCGAGTAATATGCAGATGAACCCCGTCGAATATTGGTTTGTTCCAGTAGATTTCTGGTGTTGACCCTGGTTGTTGGAGTCAGAGTACCCAACGAAACCCACTCAGCAGACTGATCCACACACATAGAAGTCTCCAGACCATTGTGCACCAAAGGTGACAGATTTACCTTTGATCCAATCGGCCCACTGATGTCAGATGAAACCACAATATCAGAGGTCACCCCCCTATCATTAACAGGCCCCCCACCTTCAGCCACCTCCTCCGGAGAAACCTCCTTCGACATAGGAAATGTTCTTCCTACAGCAATTTCATTGATCAATGGCTTACTAACTCGAAAAGGTAAAGGATAACTGGCAACCAAATGACCATGAACGTGGCAACGGTGACACCTGAACGACACCCCCACATAATCCAGAAGTTGAACAAAGTCCCCATCCTTGGATTGAACATTTATCTCAGCAGAGAGCCCCATCCGAAGATCAATTTTAACCATAATCTTAGCTACCGTGTACTTGCCAGTCTCATGATGTGAATAATCCGAACAGAGATATTCGCCAAGATAATTCCCAATCTCAGCAAAACGGGTTTCATTCCACAAATTCATGGGGAACCCTGGAAGCTTCACCCACAGCGGCTCTTTATCAATTTTTTCCGTCTTAGAGTCGAAAAAGGGGGACCAGCTTTTCAGAACAATAGGGACACCCAGCATTGACCAATGTCGACTTAACACTGCATCTACCTCCCCTTTGTTTTTTAGGATGAAGGAAAACCATCCTTTTGTCAAAACACGGATTTCGGGGGCTGATGACACCAAATTCTTCCAATGCTCAGCCGCCCAACGCTGAAGAAAACCTCGACCAAACCTATTGCCTCGAACATGACCAACCACCGCTGTAAGAGAGAAATCCTCCGCCTCCTCCATCGATACATCCACCCCCAACAATAACTTATCCTTTCTCTTCCGTTCTTTAACATACTTAGGAAGTTTTTTATGAAGGACAGTCTTCTCAGAAGCCCCTGTTTGAGGAGCTATCAGTGATTCAACTTCTGGTAGTATATCACCACCGCCCGGGGCAGCCGCAATATCCCTGGATAGTTCCGATCCTCCACAACCTTGTCCCAGGTCATAGCCATGGAGAGCCTCCGAACCAACCACCGAAAAGGCGCCCAATCCATTACCCACACTCTGAGCTTCTGAAGATAAAGGAAAATTAGTGTAAAACCCATGTTGGGGTTGAAGATTTCGACCCAGAATGCCAGCTAGATCAGGCCTGTCAGAATCCAAACCTTCAAAGGGCCTAAAAGACGCCTCTAAACCCTCCATCCCCAGAGAAGCAACCGGAGAAAAACCCCTGGCAGAAGTAGGACGCCTAATAAAATGCCCATCCAAACCCATCTCAGCATTTACAGCTCCACCCACAAAAATATTTCCTTCACTAATCCCATCTAAGGTATAATCCACCTCTTCCTCCATTCCACCCCAGACGGCCCCTCAAAAATGCCAGATCAATTAAAAACTCCTCTGGCAGGACAAAAAATCCACCAACAAAAACCCCACCATAATCACCATACAAAATCGCCAGAAACTACCCAGGAAGCAGCTGTAGCTCACCCTCACCAGGCTGACTAAACAATAACTCGTCCATGCACTGATTCAGGCCGCAAATCCACACACCAAGCCCAAACTGGGCGCTCAAGAGCCGATAACAAACAGCAAATAAGTCAAATCTTTCTTGGATCGAAGACTCCCAAATCCAAATTCAAAGAACCAAGAAAAATAATTGCACCCAGGCAAAAACCTCCACCGATTCAAGTCAGCTAGGGATAAAATCGACCTAGCATGTAATCAACGACTGAGCAAACGAACAACCAAACTGAATACACTACTACCGTTCCTTTGAGCAATGTGAAATCTGTAGAACTTCACCAGGGTTTGAAAAAATCTTGGAGCCCTCGAAAATCCATTCCTCCATGTTTAGTAAATATTATAATATTATATTGAAAATAGTTTCTTTGCAATATGATTTATATTTGTGAAGCAAGTTGTGGGGTAGAGCAAGACTATTGGTATTGAAATCTCCACATATGAAGACAATGTAGAGATGAGTTTGTGGGAGGAGATGATGGCGTAGTCTATAAACCATGAAAAAGGATACAACTAATTAAAACGTATTGAAAGATAATTGTAAAGAGGAGAATAAGTTATGTTAAGTATGGAGATCGATAAATAAATAAAAATATAAAAATAAAATATAAAAATATGAAAAAGTATAGAATTTGTCACATTAATAAGTAATTATCCTCATACAATTATTAAAATTAAAATATATAGACTTGGTCACATCGAAGTCAGAAAATTACTGAAAAGTAGTAACAATATTGTATTAAAATAAAAGTTAAAAATGGCATGTTATACAAAATTTCATATTAAGTGTTTTTACATTGTTTTCATATTTAAAAAATAAAGGCACACTCAGATCTATATATTGATAACCTCTTTGATTAATTAAAAAATAGAATGAGTAAAATTTAAGATTTTTTATTTTTTATTTTCAAAAAAATCACTTGAATAAGTTGTTTTGATAACCTCTTTGATTAATTGAAAAATAGAATGAGTGAAATTTAAGAAATTCCAATTTTTTGATTTTCAAAAAACTCACTTGAATAAGTTGTTTTTTCCAAAACATTGGAAAACTTTGTAGCATGAAATTAAATTAATATAAATTCAAAGAATTTTGACTTGCAAATAAAAAGTTTAGACGACAACGACTAATAAAAATACAAAGAGGTATATTTTTTCAAAAAGAAAAAAAATTGTAACTTGCTATTCATTAGAATCAAAGTTACATAAGTCTTCGCCAAAAGTGAGATAATACTAAGAGACTACTAAAATTATCCAACATTCCTTAACCATTACATTTCAATACAAACATTTATAAATTTGCATTTTAATATAGTTTTGTAATCTCTTTCAAGATTTTAATAAATTTAAATGGGGTGGCAGGTGCGGGGAGAGTGTTTTCTATGACCCCAATGGAAAAGAAGAACTTAAGTTCTCATGGGGCTTGAGTGTCACGATAAACAATCAAGCCAAAATGCATGTCTTATTCTTAGGAACTAGAATTGTGAAAGGCCTCTTATTGCAACATGAATTCATTTTTGGAGACTCTCTTCATGTCAAAAAGAAGGCAAGGAAACAAGTTGCAAGGCAAAGGATTGTTAAGGGTAGGACCAATGATAAAATATCATGGAACCTTCAAGGCTTAATGAATGCATTTTTTTGCATATCATGCAACATAACAATCATGTTGTTGATCGTTTAGCAAACAAAGCAGTCAAGATTGATAAAGGAGTCTTGGTGCAAAATGAGGTACCCTCGAAACGAAAATGGTCGCCTTAGGAACTCAAAAATTAAGAATACTTATTCAATATAAAATATTCGGTTTGTATGGATCATGGAGGAAAATTAGGTGTCACATACCCATCCATCTATCTAACCAACAAAGGGGAATATTTATGAATTACAAGTTTCTAAATTTCTCCTCGTGGGCCATAATACAGATTCATAAATAAGAATTGTATGTGCAGATGCATAAATGTAAAACACAACAAAAATAAAACTCCATCCACACGCACACACCATGCATAAACAAGCATATTATCATAAACAGAAAATAAAATCATTCCACATTCAAATTCAAAGATAATACTTATCTTTTAAAAAGGAAGATCAAAGCAGTTGGTTGTGTAAGAGCGATTTTCCACCCAACTATAGGTATCATATGAAGATGCCACCACCAAGTTGGGATATGAGGTCACTAGGGAGAAGGAAACATCTACATGCTTCTCTATCTTGGCACACAACCCATTTGATTTCATGCTTAGTCAAACTTCCCACCTCCGAGCATTTACAAGGATCTCACTCAGTCATCTCAGCCATGTCACTCTTTTCTATTACCCCGCACAACACAATGAAGGCATTTCCCTTTATTGCTCCGCAATTCCCTCAAGAAATCCAACCCTTGCAATGCTTACCAATGTGTGCAAAAAGAGTTCAATATGTTGTGTGTTATTATAGAACCTCTTGTAACCTTAATTCATGTCTTCTTAAGCATGCAGAAGTAGCAAAACATAATGGGTAAAGGTACCTATCTTTTCCGACCTCTTTGTTCACCAACAACCATTCTCTTTTCTCTAACTTTTGCCATTCTCCTTCCAAATTGAAATGAATGGTTGTTTCATGGTCTCGTAATGGTAATGAAAAACTCTACCCAGTGTAAAATTCTGCTATAAAATTTTCCTGTGAAGAATAGTGGATGATAGACTCCAAAGGATATGAGACATTGAGAAAAGGCAACAGAAATAACTTCTGACCATAGAAGATAGGAATCTTACAACAGTCATACAAGTATATTCATCCCATGCTTCCATAACTACATGAGATGGCTTCCCCCACCAACCTCACACATGCATTCAATGATTGGATTTAATATTTAAAATGAAGTAATTAGCTCATTTAATGCACATGGCAACATATGGATGAGTTATAAGGTTGACACTTTGAAATAGAGGATTTAATCTTGCATAAGCCCCCCTTTCCTCTTCCCTATAGTGGAATCATATCCCCTCTAGTGCTATTTACACAACCATCTTGGACCATTTTATTATTTTTACAACATAATATTTACATAGCTTTTTCAGCTAGTGTGACAAGCTAATCACATGATCCATATAGAAATATTTAAATTAAACATGCCTAGCCATTAACTAGTTGAGCCTTGGCCTTGAGCTTTGCACTAGGAATCCATACTAACATATTTACATCATTACATAATTTGATTCAATACATTCTAAGTAAAAAATAGGGATATTACAATCCCCTTCCCCTTGGAATAACACCATCCTCGGTGTTTGTCAAAATCAGAACAAACATGGGTATGCCTCTCTCATGGAGTCATCTAGATCCTGTGTAGCCTAATTGGGACCAAGGTGCTTCCTTTGCACCTTTAGATGTCTGATGGTTCGGTTCCAAAACAATGTTACCTTCTTGTCGAGGATGCATAACGTCTATGTTTGAAACTCTCCCTCAGGTTTCACCTACATCACATCTCAATCAATCACATGGTTAGGATCATGTACATATTTCTTAAGCAAACAAACATGAAAAATATTATGAGCTTTAGTGTTAGCATGCAATGCAATTCTATATGCAATTGGCCCTATCATTTCAAGCACTTCAAATGGCCCACAATATCTTGGTGATAGCTTGGCACAACTTCCAAGCTTCAATGAACTTTTCATTGGCCTCAATTGGAAGTAAACATGAACCCCGACATAGAATTTCCTAGGCAATTGATTATTATATGCATAGCTTTTCTGTCTATATTGGGTTGCCTTTAAATATGATTAATCTTTGTAACCTCTTGTTATATTTGCTTCAGCGTTTCTGGCCCAAGCACAATTTTGTGCATTAGATTATCCCAACTCACTAGTATCCTACACCTTCTTCCATACAAAGCTTCAAATGGACTCATTCCCAATGACGCTTGTTGGTCATTTTTATATGCAAACTCTACCAAGTGTAGATAATCTTCCCACTTTGATGGTTTTTTCATCAGATACATGTGAACCATACCTTTAAGCACTTGATTTACTCTTTATGTTTGTCCATTTGTTTGCCAATTGTAGGCAGTGCTAAAGCTCGGTTATGTACCCAAATCTACAAAAAGACTTTTCTATAAATTAGAATTAAATTTTGTATCATGGTTGAATATAATTGCTTTAGGTAACCCATGCAATTTGAATATTTCTTTCGTGAACATTATAGCTATCTCATCATCCTTGTAAGTAGATCTAACTAGAATAAAATGTATTGTCTTGGACAATTTATCCACTACAACCATGATGGAATCATGTTTTTTTGAAGTAGTTGGCAATCCAGTAATAAACTCCATAGTTACTACTTCCCATTTCTATTCTGGAATCGACGAAGGCTACAATAAATATGTTGGGCATTGTTGTTCAACCTTCACTTGATTTCATTTCATACATTTGTAAATATACTCAATAATGTCTTTCCTCATTTCCGATAAGAAATAATGCTTCATAGTTGGAGCAATTGCTTTATGGTATCCTGGGTGAATAAAATATGGCATTTTATGGATTTCATTCATAATAATTATCCTCAAATCTGCCACATTAGGAAATTCCATTCTATTTTTATAGGTAAGAATTTTTAGGATACTCCAAATGATAACCTTCACACCTCTTCTCCAAACTCCATTGTTGTAATTAGTCTTTTATTAGCACATATTATTCATCTTTAGAAAAAGAATCAACAATATTTTGTCTCAAATTTGATTGGCAAATGCTAATGGATGCCACATGCATTTTCCTATTGAGTGCATTAGCCACTTTATTCCCCTTCAAGTGTTTGATCTCAAAATCAAATTCTCATAAAAAATTCCGGCCATCTAGCTTTCCTTGCATTTAGTATTGGCTTCTCAAACAAATATTTCATGCCACAATTGTGTGTCCTAAGCTCGAATTTCATTCCCATCAAACAATGCTTCCACATTTTCAAAGTGTGCACTATGGCAGCAAGCTTTAAATCATGGGTAACATAATTATGATCATATTCTTTTAGCTTTCTTATCTCATCAACATATCATGTGATTGTCTTGTGTAAGAATAGTCTCCTCAAATTCCCTATTTACACGTATCGGTACACACCACAAAATCCTTTTCTGGATTTGTAATTTTCAAAAGTAGAGCACTAGTAAGAAGCTTACTCAACAACTGGAATTTTTCTTCACATTTTTGTGTCCACTCAAATTTTATTCCCATTTTTTGCAAAGAAGTCACAGGGTGTGCAATCTTAGAGAATCTTTCGATGAACCTCCCATAATAACTAACAAGACCCATAAAGGATCTCACATCTGTCACATTCCTTGGAGTTGGACAATTCATAATGGCCTCAATCTTTTTGGGATTCATCGATACCCCATCCTATGAAATAATGAAACCCAAATAATGAATTTGCTTCTTATAGAAGTCACATTTACTTAACTTTGCGTACAACTTATGCTTCCTTAGCTATTGCAAAACTATTCTCAATTGTTCTTCATATTCCTCTTCATTTTTAGAATAAATAAGAATGTCATCTAGAAAAACAAGAACAAACTTGTCCAAATACCTACTGAAAACACTATTTATGGGACACATAAATGTATCCACTACATTAGTGATACCAAATGGCACCACCATGAACCCATAATGCCCATACCTTGTTTTAAAGGTTATATTGTTGATGTATTTTTCCTTGATTCTCACTTTATGGTCTACTTGGAGGTGCTCTAGTGTACTAGCATAGGTTCTAGGGGTGGTCCTTTTTATATCACTTACAATATCAACCTCTTAGATGTTGTGAACATGCTTTGCATCCCCATTTTGATGTGGACAGTTTCTAAGCAAGTGGCCATCTTTACATCCCCAACATTGAAGTGGCTCTCTTGGCTTGTCTCCCATCATCCTAGCTATCTTAGTAACACCCTACAATGGTTTCCTATGCTAATTTATGAATGAGGAGTCTTGAATCCCCTCTTTCTTTGGTCAAACTTCTCATTTTTCTTGTCTTTCCTTGCCTAATGGAATTCTAACCTACTTTTTTTTTTTCGTAAGAATTCTTAGCCTTCCTCATGGTTTCATCTAAAATTTGGGGTTCATGAAACTTAATTATGCAATTGTGTGAATAAGGTAATCCACTCATAAAGCATTGAATTTTGACATTATCATCTCTCATATACCTAACATACCTCAACAAATCCAAGAATTTATTGTCATATTTTGTTGAAGAATGTAACTTCGGAAGATATTCTTATTGTACTTTTATTGTATTATCATTATTCCTCCTTTTCAGAGATGTTATTCCTCCATGAGAAGATGTCATTGATGTATTTGGTCATGTAAAATTCTTTAGGTAAAACCTCTATTGTAAGTCGGGTCAATAGTACCAACAAAAGTATTTCATAAATGTTGTTTTAAGTCTCCCAAGGCAAGTCGCCCCTGGTTGGAGAGACAAGTTGGCCCTGTTGGGTTATTAGATCACCCACTTGATGAGTATAAATAGAGGAGGAAATCCTCTCATTTGGATACACTACTCACTCAAGCAAGTGCACATGAGAGAGAAAGAAGAGGCTTGCTGGATAGGAGAGATAGATGTTATTGTCTTTGGGGTTCTTACTATCTTGGTTGCCATTGTTCTTAGTGACATAATCTATACTAAAGAAGTTGATGGGTTATCTCTCTTATGGTTTCCCAGGATAAAATCTCTGTGTTCTTTTGTCTTGTTGTGCTTGTATTTCTTTCAATGATCCTAATGTTATGGTTATGGTGAAGTGATTCTAAATGTTTAAAGATCTTGTATAACCATTAAAATTCTAACACGGTATTAGAGCTACCCTGAAAGAAGTATTTGTGCAGCTGCAACTAACAAAAGTTGGAAGCTAGGGTTTCATATTCCAAGCACTTCTCTCCACAGATTAGTTGAAAAAAAAGGACCATCTAACTTACCCTAGGAGGTCGCATCTTTCTGTCGAGACAATTTTTAGTTCTATGGATTTTCAATTTTTGACCTATCATTGTTGTTGGGAAAACAAGGGCATCATGTATTTTGCAATTTTGTCCATAAATTTAGGAAAAGGAGTACACTAGTCAGCTCACCTTGAGGAGGCACATATTTCTATCCAATCATATATGCAAGTCACCAAAGTTGAAAAATTAGGGTTTCTCTATCAAACCCTAGGTCCACTAGAAGCAGTTTTCCATAAAGGCTTTGGAGCAAGCATCCAGTTGAAGCAATATTATTGGTAATACTTTATTCTCTTTATTTCCATTTGAGGTTCTCATTTTGATCAAAATGACAAACAATGCCAAGCTTGTGACAAGCTTGAAGGAGTTGAGAACCTCCAGGAATGGGAGTATAGAGTGCTTCTCTTACTATAAGAGCATTGTAACACCCCGGTTTTGACCCCTATTGCATTAAAAATGTATATGATGTAAATAACGTTATTTAATCATGGTGTGGAGCTCAAGGCAAAGGCCCCACCATCGATTTAGCATTTTATGTTTCGGCTATTAAAATCGACGACGATGGTATTTCATGCTAGCCGGGCACATTATAATTTTGGACATCATGTAAATATGCAATTAATAAAAATACCCACAACTAGCTATGCCAATGCAACATTAAAGAGATGAGGGCATGATTTCATAAGGAATAGGGAGGGAAAATATTCAAACCCTCGAGCCAATAAGGTAAAACTAAATGTCAAAGGGAAAACCCATAAAACTGTCAACTACCCATTTTGTTTGTTTATGCTCAATCATTTATTTCTTCCATAAGTGGTTGAGTTAGTTAATGCATGGGGATGGGAAGAGTACGGGAGTCAAATTCGAATTTGGGAAGCCACCCATTTTTGAAAAATGTGTTTTGACTTCTTGGGCAAGTAAAAACCCACAAATGCATGCCCATCCCATTATGCATTCACGTCCTCCATTTCCTCACGCAGCTGAAGGTTGCTGGGCTCTCTCCTTCATGATTTTTCTTGTCATTTCTTCATTTCACCATGCCTAGAATTTGTTTATGTGTTGCTAAGTGAATGTGCAACAGAGATGCACGTTTTGGGGGTTTGAAGATGCTGTTTTTTCCCACTTGAATCTCGTAGACGTTTTTTTTTTGAATTCAAATCCATGAACTAGGGGTTTGTAGAGGTCGTTTTTGTCTATGTGAAGCCATTAAACATTTTTTGAAATGAATTGCTCACCTTGGTCATTTTTCCCCATTTATCAATCTAGTCTTTTGTTGCAAACCATTTTTCCTTCATACCCAACATGTGTAGTTTTTTTGTTGTGTGCACCCTTGTGTTCTATTGTTCTGTAAATCCCCGTGTTGGTCTGAACTGGTTAGGAGTGGAAGAGGGAAGAAATTGCTTGATAAACCTAGTGTAGAAAGGAACCTCATAGAGAGATCAAGAGGGGTTGGTTATTCTTCTTTGCACACTTTGAAGAGCATTTGAAGGGAAGGCATATCCCGAGGGACTATGTAGTAGAGAAGGGGATGCTTCCTTGTGTTGGGTGTGTAGGTGTTGAGATGGCCAAGCTAGATCTTTTGTAGGTGTCCATAACTCTGTGGTTGAGCTCACCGGCTTAGCAATTTAACCTTTCCACCTCCTTAGCATCCCGATAAACCCAAATGTAGTTTTGGCTTGGCTGGATTTTGATATATCTTTGGCTATGTGTGAGCCTGTTGTTGTTCCCTTATTCCTTGTGGGAATCATGTCCAACTCAGGGGTGGCAGTGTTGTTGAGATATTGATGAGCACACTAGCCTATGGTTGGGTGGAACGTTGCAGCGACATAGCTGGTTGTGGGACAATTGCTTTTCAAGATAAGTATTTCTTGTGTATTTAACCTATGCAACTATATTTGTTTATATGAATTATTATGAACATGTTGAATGCTTGAATGGATGATTTTCTTCCGTTGTATAATTGCATTTGTTATGCATATGTGTATGTTTTATGTTCAATGCATTTTATTATTATTGTTATTATTATGTTCACGGGGCTTAGATTCCCAGTCTGATAGAGCAGACCAGTGTGTAGTCACGTCCTCTCCATCGAGTAGAGGGGAAGGGACATGACAGTGTGGTATCAGAGGTATGTTGCAGCATTGGTCCTCAATGGGCCAAGTTGAGCAGTTGACAGAGGTTAGATTACCCTTGGTTAGCAGAAAAAATTTCAAAATTTTTCTGAGTGTTGGAATATTGACTGTGTTGGCTGAGTTGACACATGTTAGCTGAGTTAGCTGAGTTGAGCTGACGAAGCTGGCAGCGACCGTGTCGGCGTGAAAGGCTAAGTTGCGCCGATGAGAAAGAGAAAGAAAGAAAATTTTCCAAAATTTTTCTTAGTGTTTTAAAGTTTCGATGTTAGTTGAATTGGCTGAGTTGAGCTGATGCATGTCGGCGTGAAAGGATTAGTTGAGCTGACAAAGAAGGAAGAGAAAGAAAAAATTTCAAAATTTTTCCCAAGTGTTTGAAAATTTGGCAAAACTTGGTGAGTTTTGCCGATACGTTGGCTAGGTTGGATGAGTTTCACCGATACACATCGGGAGAACTTGGCGAGTTTCGCCGATGACAGAGAAAAGACAAAAAAAAATTCAATTTTTTTTCTAAGTATGGACATGTCAGCAAAACTTGGGGAATTTTGCGAATGCATGTCGGATGAACTCAGTGAGTTTTGTCGATGCGTGTTGGGAAAAAAAGATGAGTTTCGCCAATGAAGGAAAGAAGAAAAATTTTCAAAATATTTTCTAAGTGTTGAAATTTCCACGTCATTAAGAAAAGATGAGTTTTTTCGATCGGAATAAAAGGGCGAGTTTTGTCGATACATGTCGAGCAAACTTGACGAATTTTGCCGACATGTCGGAAGAGTTTTACCAATCAGAGAAAAAAACAGAAATTCGTCGAAACAGAGAATTTCAACAGGTTTTTCAGTGGGAATTAGAGGTGTTGAAAACATGAAAAATGACAGTGAATTTATGCGCCATATTGGCAAGGAAGCCACAAGGGGCCAAGCCCCCTTGAGCCCCTTCGTCCCCCTGAGACAGTTGTTGTTTGTGAAAAGAAAAGTTTGTGTTTTGACAAGTTGTCAATATATGATTTTTCCAAATGCAGGTAAGTAATGTATAAATTTATGTGAATGCTATATTGCAGCTAACAATTATGCTTATGAGCACATTTTGCAGAATCATAGCCACATCAAAAGCGACATTCCACTTAGTGCAGATTGGAAATATTGGTTTTGGGTAAGCCATGAGAACCTACGACATGTATGATGATGCACATAATCCCTTTGAGCAAGAGGAAGATGCTATGGGGGAAAATGTCAGAGTTGGAAATGCTGATACAGATTCCAACAGAAGGAGATTTCAAGAGACTCTGCCAGATTTTTCAGCCATCATGAGGAGCTTAAGGGTGGAAATGCAAAGTTACAGGGAAGATAATGAAAGATTGGTTAAGGATTAGGAAGAACAAAATCATATGAATGCAGCCATGTTGTAGAGTTTGACAGACATCCAGAAGAGGATGAGCTCCGGGCATCATGCAGTACGTCCAGAGGGAAGTAAAAATAGTGCCAGAAGAAGAAAGACATCTCCTAGTGGGTCATTTGACTCTAAAGGATCCACTGGTGGTTCAAGTTCTTCTTCTCACAAGAATAAGAAAAAGAGGCACTACCATAATTGCTCATGTGATGAATTCAAGAAGGCTAGGCTACCTACCTTTAATGGTGAGGTGAAGAATGGACAAGAAGCTGAAGCTTGACTTCTTGGGATGAGAAAATATTTCCAAGTATAAGACTATTCAGGAAATATGAAGGCTAGGGTATCCATCTTCAATTTGACTTGAAGAGCATCCATATGGTGGGATCACTTCAGGAAAGTAAAGAAGATCAGTGAAAGGAAGATTGCGTGGAAACAATTCCAGAAGTATTTCAAGCAGAAGTACCTTTATGATATGTACTATGATGACAAGATCAAAGAATTCCATGAGCTGAGATTGGGACAATTGGCCATGGAAGAGTATGCAAACAAGTTCCTGGAACTTTTGAGGTATGTCAGATACATCAAAGATGATAAAGTTAAGATCCAACATTTTCTAAGTGGGATACCTCAAGCATACCGAGATAGAATTGAGTTTTATGAACCTATAACTCTAGAAGAAGCAATAACGAAAGCTAAGTATTTCTATGAGCGAAGAAAAGGAAAACTTGACTATGATAAGACCTGGAAGGACAAGAAGAATGAGAAGTCTGAACAAAGAAATAAAGGTTTCAAACCTTCTCATTTCAGAAATCAGCAGAAGCAACCATCACAAGCTGAGAAGAAGCCAGCCAGAGAGGTAGGAGAAAAGCCCAAAGATCCACGATAGAACTAAGAACCACTCCAATGTTGGAAATGTGCAGAACCCCATCTACGCAGGAATTGTCCACTTGAGAATGGGAATTCAAGGCCAACTTCAAACATTCAAGAAGTAGAAATAGTGGGTCATGTAGTAAGGGTTGTCCTTAGGATTTATGCAGCAGTGCAGGATCGTCAGGCATACCACCAATCAACTGTGGTTGAGGTTACAGGTAAGATTGTTGAGAAATCTGTTTCTATTTTAATTGACCCTGGATCTACTCACAGTTATATTAATCCTAGAGTAGTTGATGTTTGTGCTTTTAAGAAGTTAAAGCATAGAAAATCATGGTTAGTTTAGCTAGCCACTGGAACTAAGAGAAAGGTTAGTGAAGTGGTAGAGAAATGTCCATTGGTTATAAATGGATTGGTCACTTGTGTAGATCTGAATGTTCTACCACTTGGTTCCTATGATATTTGCATTGGAATGGATTGGTTGGAAGCACACAGAGTAAATCTTGATTGTTACAACAGGACTTTTGAGTGCTTAGATGAAGAAGGAAACTTAAGGGTTGTAAGAGGCATTCCAAAGGTGATTTCTGTTAGGCAGATTTCATCCATGCAACTGAAGAAGTTATGTAGGAAAGGTTGTAGAGTGTATGTAGCTCATGTTTTGGAGGCAGCAGAAATTGAAGCTCCTAGGTTAGAGGATTTTCATGTGTTGTAGGAATTCAAGCATGTTTTTCCTGATGAAATTCTAGGGCTTCCTCCCAAGAGGGACATTGATTTCATAATTGAACTTGTGGCAGGAGTAGCAGCATTGTCCAAGACACCCTATAGGATGAGTACACCAGAAATGCTAGAGCCAAATATGCAACTACAAGAGTTGTTGGAGAAGAATTATATCAGGACGAGTGTGTCTCATTGGGGAGCACCGGTTCTGTTTGTGAAGAAGAAGGATGGTACACTCAGGTTGTGTATTGATTACATGCAGTTGCACAAAGTCATTGTGAAGAATAAATACCCTTTGCCTAGGATTGATGACCTCTTTGATAAAATGAGAGGAGCAAAGGTATTTTCCAATATTGACTTAAGGTCTGGTTACCATTAGATTAGAATCAAGGATGAAGACATCCACAAGACAACCTTCAGAACAAGGAATGGAAATTATGAGTTTGTAGTGGTACCATTTGGTCTCACAAATGCATCATCTACATTTATGTGCCTTATGAATAGTGTCTTTAATAGGTATTTGGACAATTGTGTGCTTGTTTTCCTTGATGGCATTCTTATTTATTCTAAGAATGAGGAAGAGCATGAAGAACATCTAAGATTGACATTTCAATTGCTCAGGGAGCATAAGCTGTATGCAAAGTTGAACAAGTGTGACTTCTATAAAGATAGGATTCATTAATATTTGGGTCACATTATCTTAGATGAGGGAATATCTGTAGACCCTGAAAAGATTGAGGCCATTATGAATTGGCCTACTCCAAGAAATGTGACAGATGTAAGATCTTTTATGGGACTTGCAGGATACTACAAGATATTCATTGAGGGATTCTCCAAGGTTGCATATCCAATCACTTCTTTGCAAAGGAAGGGAATAAAGTTTGAATGGACACCAAGGTGTGAAGAAAGCTTCCAACAGCTGAAGAGTCTTCTCACAAGTGTACCAGTCTTGAAGATTGCAGACCTAGAAAAAGATTTTGTGGTGTGTACTGATGCATGCACTCAAGGGCTCGGAGGATTCCTTATGCAATACAACCATGTGATATGCTATGAGTCAAGCAATTTGAAGGATCATTAGAAGAACTATGCCACTCATGATTTAGAACTTGTAGCCATAGTACATGCTCTCAAGATGTGGAGGTGTTACTTAATGGGCAGAAAGTTTGAGTTAAGGACAAACCACTGTGGTCTGAAGTATTTGTTTGACTAGCCTACTCTAAATGCTAGGAAGCTATATGGATGGAGTTTTTATGTGAGTTTTATTTTGAGATCAAACACATAAAAGAGAAAGAAAACAAAGTTGTTGATGCGCTCAACAGGAAGGTGCATGAAATGCATGTGGCATCTCTCAGTATTTTCCAGTCAGATATGAGGCAACATATTGTTAATCATATTGCTGAGGATGAAATGTATGTGCAGAATAAGGACAAGTTGCAGCAGCAAATCCTTGAAAAAAGGTATGAGGGATATACATTGGAAGAGGATGAAATTCTTATTGATAAGAACAGAATTTATATTCCGAATGTAGCAGACTTGAGGAGAATGGTTATGGATGAAATCCATCAAGATCCATATTCTGGTAACCTGGGATATTAGAAGACAATTGCTATAGCCAGAAAGCAGTATTTATGGCCAAGAATGAAGAAGGACATTGCTGAGTATATTTCAATGTGCATGAAATGTTAGCAGGTGAAAGTTCAGCATCAACACCCAACAGGTTTGTTGCAACCTTTGCCAGTTCCAGAGTGGAAATGGGAAGTTGTTTCCATGGATTTCATTTCAGGATTTCCAATGACTTGGAGACAACATGATTCCATCATGGTTGTGGTGGACAAGTTGACAAAGGAAGCACATTTTACACCGGTCAATTCCACATATAAGATTGATGCCATTGCAAAAATATTCATGAAGGAGATTTTCAGATTGCATGGATTGCCTAAAGCAATAGTCTCTGACAAAGATCCTAAGTTGACTTCCAATTTTTGGAAGGGTCTGTTTGCAGATTTGGGTACCAAGTTGAACTTCATCACTTCCTACCATCCTCAGACTAATGGACAAACAAAGAGAGTGAATCAAGTGCTAGAAGGAATGCTTCACATGTATGTGATGGACAAACCAACCAAGTGGGAGGATTATTTACACTTGGTAGAATTTGCCTATAAAAATGGACATCAAGCATCCTTGGGGATGAGTCCATACGATGCTTTATATGGAAGAAGGTGTAGGACACCAATGACATGGGATAATCTAGTGAATAGGATTGTGCTTGGTCTAGATTTGCTCAAGGAAATGGAGCAAGAGGTTGCAAAGATTAGGGAGAACATGAAAGTTGCCCAAGATAGACAAAAAAGCTATGTAGATAAGCATAGAGTGCACAGAGAATTCAGTGTTGGGGATCATGTTCATCTCAGAGTGAGGGAAAGGAAGAGTTCCTTGAAGCTTGGAAGTTGTGCCAAGATGTCACCTAGATAATGTGGGTTGTTTGAAGTGCTTGAAAGAATAGGGCCAGTTGCATATAGACTTGCATTACCTACTAGCACTAGGGATCATAATGTTTTTCATGTTTCTTTGCTTAAGAAATATGTACATGATCCTAACCATGTGATAAATTGGGATGTGATTTAGGTGGAACCCGAGGGAGAGTTCCAAACTCAGCTAATGCGCATCCTCAACAGGAGGGTCAGAGTGCTCCGGAATCAAGTTGTTGGACAGGTAAAGGTGCAATGGGAGCACTGCAGTCCTGAGGAGTCTATGTGGGAGCTGGAGGATGTCATGCGATTCACACATCCATTTTTGTTCAATTCTATGGAGCACTGAGGGCGGTCCTAGTGTAGAATTTTTATTCAAATTTTGTAAAGCATCGAGGACAATGTTGTTGTAAGGGGGAGGGGAATGTAACACCCCAGTTTTGATCCCTACTGCACTAAAAATGTATATGATGTAAATAAGATTTTTTAATCATGGTATGGAGCTTAAGGCAAAGGCCCCACCATCGATTTAGCGTTTTATGTTTCAGCGATTAAAATCGATGGCGATGGTATTTCGTGCTAGCCAGGCACATTATAATTTTAGACATCATGTAAATATGCAATTAATAAAACTACCCACAACTAGCTATGTCAATGCAACATTAAAGAGATGGGGGCATGATTTCACAAGGAATAGCGAGGGAAAATATTCAAACCCTTGAGCCAATAGGGTAAAGCCAAATGTCAAAGGGAAAACCCATAAAACTGTCAACTACCCATTTTGTCTTTTTTATGCCCAATCATTTATTTCTTCCAGAATTGGTTGATTTAGTTAATGCATGGGGATGGGAAGAGTATGGGAGTCAAATTCGAATTTGGGAAGCCACCCATTTTTGAAAAACGGGTTTTGACTTCTTGGGCAAGTAAAAACACACAAATGCATGCCCATCCCATTATGCATTCACGTCCTCCATTTCCTCATGCAACTGAAGGTTGCTGGGCTCTCTCCTTTACGATTTTCCTATCGTTTCTTCATTTCTCCATGTGCATAATTCATTTATGTGTTGCTAAGTGAATGTGCAGCAGAGATCCATGTTTTGGGGGTTTGAAGAGGCTGTTTTTGACCAGGTGTAGCCCATATACATTTTTTCTAAATTTTGAATCCATGAACTGGGGGTTTGTAGAGGTCGATTTTGCCTCTATGAAGCCATTAAACGTTTTCTGAAACAAAATTTTCACCCTGGTCATTTTTCCCCATTTACCAATCCAGTTTTTTGTTGCAAACCATTTTTCCTTCATACCTAGCATGTGTAGTTTGTTGTTGTGTTCACCCTTGTGTTTTGTTGTTCTGTAAATCCCTGTGTTGGTATGAACTGGTTAGGAGTGGAAGAGGGAAGAATTGGATTGATAAACCTAGTGTAGAAAGGAACCTCATAGAGAGATCAAGAGGGATTGGTTATTCTTCTTTTCACACCCTAAAGAGCATTGGAAGGGAAGGCATAGCCCGAGGGACTATGTAGCAGAGAAGTGGATGCTTCCTTGTGTTGGGTGTGTAGGTATTGAGATGTCCAAGCCATATCTTGTGTAGGTTTCCATCTCTGTGGTTGAGCTTACTAGCTTAGCAATTCAACCTTTCCACCTCCTTAGCATCCTAATAAACCCAAATGTATTTTTGGCTTGGCTGAATTTTGATATGCCTTTGGCTATGTGTGAGCCTGCTGTTGTTCCCTTATTCATTGTAGGAATCATGCCCATCTCGAGGCTAACAGTGTTGTTGAGAGATTGATGAGCATACTGGGATTTGATTGGGTGGAACATTGAAATGACATAGCTGGTTGTGGGACAACTCCTTTTCAAGATAAGTATTTCTTGTGTATTTAACCTCTGCAAATGTATTTGTTTTAATGAATTATTATGAACATGTTGAATGCTTGAATGGATGATTTACTTCTGTTGTATAATTGCATTTTTTATGCATCTGTGTATGTTTTATGTTCAATGCATTTATTATTATTATTATTATGTTCATGGGGCTTAGATTGCCCGACCTGATAAAGTAGATCAGTATGTAGTCACATCCTCTTTGTCGAGTAATGGGAGGGGACATGACAAGCATGACCTGGAGAACTATGTCAAAGAAGAACATGCATATCTAGATGGAGAGGAGTACAAATAAAAGCATAAGAAGAACTTATTCAAATCCAAGAGGATCATTGTAGATTCCATCAAGGACCATTTGATCGCACGTGTATCATCTTTGAAGACTCCCAAGGAGATGTTCGATGCCCTAACTAGCCTGTATGAAGGGAAGAATATCAATAGGAATATGACCTTGAGAACTCAACTCAAGGGTGTGAAGATGCATATGTAATAAGGAATTCAATCCTATTTCACAAGGGTCTCTAGGGCAAGGAACAACTAGAATCCATTGGCGACAATGTTGAGGATGCAAAAGTAGTGATGGCCACATTGAATGGTCTCCGAAGATCATGGGAATCTTTCATTCAAGGAATTTGTGCTATAAGGAAGATCACCAAGTTTAGTATACTATGGGAGGAATGCACTCAAAAAGAGGCTCGATTAGTAACAAGAGAAGAAAACTTAGGTGATGATGACAATCAATCCCTAACAACTCATGCCAAGAAGGGAAAGAACAAACATTCTCATAAGAAGAAAATATTTTCGAAGGACCTCTCACACATCACATGCTACACATGTGACAAGAAGGGACTTTTCCAAAGGAAAAGGAACTAAAAATAAAGGAAAGAAGAAGAGACACCATGCTCACATCACCGAAGATGATGAACCAGTCAATAAGAAAGCTAAAGAATACTCTAGTGATGAATAATATGTCTTGATATCAACACTCATGGGTACAGTTACTCATGGTAGTGATGTTTGGATTGTAGATAACATTGCTTCCAATCACATGAACGGATTCAAGAATCACCTCACCATTATGAAAGAAGAAGACTCACCTTACAATGTGAAACTTGGAGATGACTATTAATCTCCCATAAAAGGGGTAGGAGAAGCATCCTACAAGCTAGAATCAGGGAATTCCATCAAGATAAAATATGTTCTCTATGTACCTGGATTAAAGAAGGATATCATATCCATATCAAGTCTCAATGCAAGAGGATTTCGAGTTGCATTTGTTAATGGCCAAGTTCTCATGTGGCCCAAAGGTGAGACTTTTTATGATGCAATGGTGATTGGAGTACAAGAAGGAGGCTTATACAAATTTAATGGACAACCAAAACAAGTATTGGTTCACGAAGCAATAAAACCAAGTGAACTATGTCATCAAATACTTTCACATATACACTACAAGGCATTACCAATAACAAGCAATGTGGTGACAGGTTTACCATAGCTTGAAACTTGGCATGAAGGTGTGTGCAAAGTATGTGCACAAGGAAAGAATGTGAATAAGCCATTTCCAAGCATTAAAAGAAAAGCAAAGGAAATATTGGATATTTTACACTGACATGTATGTGCACCCATGTCATCCAAGTCTCTAAGCGAGTATGCATATTATGTTTCTTTCATATAAGATGATTACTCCCACAAAACTTGGATTTA
The DNA here is from genome assembly GCA_001517045.1 of Pseudotsuga menziesii. Taxonomy (NCBI): domain Eukaryota; kingdom Viridiplantae; phylum Streptophyta; class Pinopsida; order Pinales; family Pinaceae; genus Pseudotsuga; species Pseudotsuga menziesii. Next base: position 1,878,481 of record LPNX010622031.1, read on the forward strand.
CTTTCTGGAGACAAAAGATGAAGTGTTCAACAAGTTCAAGGAATTCAAATCCCTTGTAGAGAATCATACATAAAAGAAGATAAATACATTGAGATCAGACAATGGTGGCGAATTTACTTTAGAGAATTTCAAATCATTATGCAAAGAATTAGGGATTAAGAGGAAGTTGAGTACTCCCTACAATCCACAATAGAATGGTGTTGTTGAGAGGAAGAACCAAATGATAATGAAAGACGTGAAAGCCATGATCCATGAGCAATATCTGCCGATGCACTTATGGGTCGAAGCAACCATAAGCTTCAGCCGTAAACAGTCTATATCCATATCAGAACACCACACCCTATGCTAGAGAACAAAACTCCAGAATAAGTGTTCTCAAGATAGAAACCATAGGTCATCCATCTTAGAATATTTGGCTTTTCATTTTACAGACATATTCACAAAGAGAAGAGAACAAAGCTGGATCCTTCAGGAAAGAAGGGCATATTCATCGAATATAGTGACATGTCGAAGACTTACAGAGTCTACATACCAAGCTTCAAGAAAATAGAGACTAACAGAGATGTTAACTTCAATGAGGACTTCATTAGATCAAGGAAAATTTACTCCGATGAAGTACGTGAAGAGGAACATGAAGATCCCAGGGTTAGAGACACTGTGATGGAAGAAAGGGCTTTAGAAGAACATGAGGATTGTGATATGACCTAGCCATAGAGATTGGTAGATCCACCTCAAGAAATAAACGCATACAAGAGAAGACCATCTTAGGCACAAGAGATCATCCAAGATGTAGAGAAGTATGGTGCGCTAGATGAGATTTATAGAGAAAGAAAGAGGACTCATACACACTCCAGTTACATGACATTGTTATACGACATCATTGATGTAGAGCCTTCCAGCTATGAAGAAGAAACCAAGAAGAAATAGTGGAAGGATTCTATGATCGAAGAGTACTAATCGTTCATGAAGAATGATGTCTAGGATGCGGTTCCGAGACTTGAAGGGTGTTAGAAAAACATGATCATATAGTAATAACAATAAACAAGGTGCAAATATTAAAACACAAACACATTACAAGAGAGACACCAATATAACATGGTTCACCCAAGTTGGGATACATCCACATATAAATTTCCAGTCCTTTTATTATTATACCATCCAACAAAATGAAGGGATACAACTTGCAATAAACACACTACACTTCCTCTTAATTCTCTCATAGTTTCTCTCACACAATCACAGAGATTGTTTTATAATGCTACAATGCAATACACAATCATATTATAATGTCTTCCTTTTATAAACGGAATACCATGGGAAAATACCATGGGTTTCCTAAAACCGTGGGCATATAAATAACCCATATTGACTAAGTCATGACTCTAAAATTACAACATTTTGCAAGGAATTTTTTCCTAATTTTTTGCCCCCACTGGACCACCCTTATGACTATAGTGGGGGGTAAATCCACCCCACAACCCCCCCCCCCCCCCCCCCCCCCCCCCNTCCCACTTGGAGATTCATCATAACAACTCCATCGCTGTTTCACTTGCTAGACTATGCTCTGAACCTTGGACCTCTCTGAACCTTGGACCTAACAAATTTCTCATCTTCACCTTCATGCTTGAATGCCAGCATGAACTCAGTTTCTCTTTGGTTACTACCTTTTTCAACATGTATGCAGGATTCTGGCTAGTATGTATCTTTTCCAACTTTAACAGTTCATCTTCTAGAACAAATCTTATGAAATTGTACTTGAGTTGTATATCTTTACTCTTCGAATGGAATGCTGAGTTCTTTGCAAGATGAATGGCACTCTAGCTATCACTCTACACCTTACTATTCTCCTTCTTATTACCCAATTCCTCCATAAAGCTCTGCAATCAAATCATCTATTTACTATCCTCTGTAGTAGCAACATACTTTGCTTCCATTGTTGAAAGTGCAACAACCTTTTGCAATTTCAAAATACAACTTACTTTTGTTCCACCTATTGTAAAAACATACCCTATGGTGTTCCTCATGATGTATTCATCACCTTCCATATCTACATCAATGTATCCCTGTAGAACAATGTCTTAACCTCCAAAACATAATGCATGAGAAGTGGTACCTCTCAAATACATGAGAATCCATTGTACTTCCCTCCAATGCTCTTTACCGGGATTGTTCGTATACCTGCTCACAACTCCCACTGCATGTGCAATATCTAGACTTGTGCACACCATGGCATACATCAAGCTTCCAACTGTTGATTAATAGGGAACCTTGGACATGTATTCTATGTCCTCCCATGTCTTGGGACACATCTCCTTACTAAGTTTGAAATGGTTGGCCAAAGGTGTACGAACTGGTTTTGCATTCTCATTCTAAACTTCTCCAACACGTTTTCTATGTACTCTCCTTGAGACAATGTCAAATTGCAATTTTTCTTCTCTTGTTATTCTCATACCAAGGATTTGCTTTGTAGCACCCAAATGATTTAGCTAGTTTCATTTTGAGCACTTTAATATCCTACATGTTAAATCATGCAACAAGCATGTCATCCAAATACAATAACATGATAATATATCTTCCATTATCTAGCCTCTTGAAATAAACACAGTGGTCAGAATTACATCTACTATAACCCTGTTCTGTCATAAACTTGTCAAATTTCAAATACCATTGTCTTGGAGTTTGTGTCAATCCATACAAGCTCTTCTTCAACCTAGAAACCAAATTATCCTTCCCTTTGACCTCATATCCCTGTGGTTGCTGTGTATAAATATCTTCCTCCAAATCCCCAGGAGAAATGCCATTTTTACATCTAATTGTTCAAGATGCAAATATTCTACCATCACTAGACTTAAAATAGTCCCAATTTAAGTCATTTTAACAACAAGAGAAAATATTTCATCAAAGTCCATAACTTTCTTTTGTGCAAACCCCTTTACAACAAGTCTATCCTTGTACCTCTTCTTGCCTCCTTCTTCTTCCTTCAACCTGTAAACCCATTTATTATGCAATGTTATTTTACCTGCAGGAAAGTCAAATAGATCCCAAGTTTGGTTCTTACCAATGAGTCCATCCCATCATTCATGCCTTCCTCCCACTTCTTTATAGTTTATACTTGCATTGCCTCTTCATAACATTCTGGTTCACCAAATTCAATCATCAATAAATAATATAGTGAAGGAGATAATAGTTCAGGAGGTCTACTTAACCTGGTAGATCTTCTTACATTTGTAGGAGTTTGAGATGCCTGCTGATGCTCTTGATTTTCTGGTACCTTTGGAGCTTCATTTTCTTTGATTTCATCAAGCATTGTGTACTCTGTGTTTTCCTCTTCCTCTTTCTTTCCCTGCAATTGATCTTTGTACATAACCTTTTCATGAATGCTACATCTCTACTCCTAATGATTTTGTGATTTTCATAATCCCATAAGCGGTATCCAAAATCATCAACCCCGTATCTAATAAAGGCACATTTCTTGGATTTAGTCTCAATATTTGTTTTATTTTATTTATCAATATGGACAAATGCTTCACAACCAAAAGTTCTTAGAAATGAGTAGTTTACCTTTTTACCTGTCCATGCCTCCTCTGGAATTCCACCATCCAAAGAACTTGAAGGTCCTTTGTTTATTAAGTAAACAACACTATTTACAACATCAACCCAAAAATGTAAGGGAAACCCTGAATGCAATCTCATACACCTTGCATGCTCAATGATCGACTTATTCATCATTTTTGACACACTATTTTCTTGTGGTGTTCCTGGGACAGTTTTCTCTCTATGAATTCCATGGTATGAATAGTAACTATCCAACTCCTTGTTGCATTATTGACCTCCATTATAAGATCTGAGACATTTCAACCTTTTCCCTATCTCATTCTCAGCCAAATATTTCCACTTCTTAAAAGTAGCAAACACATCAGATTTCTGTCTAAAGCAATAAACCCAAGTTTTTCTAGTTACATCATCAATAAAAGTAACATAATAACGAGAGCCACCAAGAGATTGTACTTGAGTCGAACCCCATACATTTGTATGCACAAGATTTAAATTTTTATTCTTCTTTTGTTTCCCAACCCTAAGAAATCTAACTCTCTTTTGTTTTCCATAAACACAATTCTCACAGAATTCCAAACTTACCTGCTTGATATCTGGAAGCAATTTTTATGAGTGAAGAATATGTATCCCCTTCTCACTCATGTGGCAAAGCCTATGATGCCACAATGCTACATCTGTTTCATTTGAAGCTATAGAGATAGAATAATCAATATTACGAGGGCATAAATACAACGTACCTTTCCCATCTCCTTTTGCTATTACCAATGCTCCTTTAGTGATATTCCACCACTTTTTTCCAAATGTAGACAAACAGTCGTTATCTCTGAGCTGCCCTATTGAGATCAAGTTTCTTTTCATAGTAGGGATATGCCTTACATCCTTTAGAAACCATTCATTTTCGTTATTTAACTTAATATGTACCTTACCCATTCCAACAATTTTACATGGTTCATCACCCCCCAATAAAACATGTCCAAAACCACCTAGAACATAATCATGAAATAATTTCCTATGGAGTGTAGCATGACATGAAGCCCCTAAATCTACTACACAATAATCAGTAGCATTATCTAATGTAAGAATCAAATCATCTTGTAACACATAACTTGCTACATTTGCTTCCTAAATAGTCTCATGCTTCCCGTCTCCTTTCTTCTTCGGAGCTCTTCAATATTTCTTCAAATTTCCTCTCTTACCATAGTTCCAACACTCTATATTTCCTAGTTTGGACATGGATATGCCATTTCTATACTTGTTGTGATTACTCAGGCTCCTTCCTCTCTCCCTTTGTCTTCCCCTACTCTCCATGGTCAATGCATTACCTAATGTCTCACCTGTGCTTTTTCTTCGCATTTCCTCACTAGGAATAACACCAACAACATCATCAAATTTAAGAGTGTTTAACAAGAAACAAAGTTACTTACATCCATGACCAATCCTTTCCATCTTTTTGGAAATGAGCACAAGATTAGAAGAGCCCTAATCTCATCATCAAATTTCACTCCTACAAAACTGATTAGCAACCGTATTAAATTCATTTAAATGGTCAGCAACAAATCCACCTTCTAACATCTTCATATTAAATAAACGCGTCATTTAAAAATTCCTTTTTGGAAGTCGAGGATTTTTCATAGAGCTTAGCCAATGCACTAATCACACCCTCCGTTGTCTTTTCTTTCGAAATATTTAAAGCCACCGACGAAGCCATGCATAACCGTATTGTTTCCAATGCCTTTCTGTCAAGAACCTCCCATTCTTCATCCTTCATAGTCATCGACTGTTTTGTTTTTTCGGCCAACGACAGGTATAGATCCTTCTGGTACATATAGTCCTCCATTTTCATCTTCCATAGCCGGTCGTTTTGGTCGTTAAATTTCTTGACCCTAAAATTGTCTTATTCTGTCATTGCTCCCACTCGAACCAAGCACCCTGCTTTCCTATGAGTTTACCAACCAAATAGACCGTTTGGATATGATACCAGATTATTAGAAAAACGGGATCGCAGAGCAATAAAAATAAACAAGATGAACATATTAAAACATAAATACATTACAAGAGAGACACCAATATAACATGATTCACCCAAGATGGGTTACATCCACAAAAAAATCGCCAATCCTTTTATTATTATACTGTACATCAAAATGAAGGAATACAAGATGCAGCAAACTCCCTGCACTTCCTCTTCACTCTCTCACAGTCTATCTCACACAACCACAAAGATTGTTTTACAATGCTACAGTACAATACACAACTATATTACAATGCCTGCCTTTTACAAAGGGAATACCATGGGAAAATACCACGGAATGCCCAAAACCATGGGTCCATAAATCACCCATATTGACCAAGTCACGACTATGAAATTACAACATTTTACAAGACATTTTTTTCTTAAATTTTCTACGGGGGCGATGCCCCTGAACCCCTACCAGGGGTGGGCTCCCAAAATAGTTGTTGCCCCCCTGGAACCCCCTGACGATTGTAGTGGGGGGGAGGGAACATCCCCCCACACCCCCCACAAGGTGTTGGGATCCAAACACGATTGAAATAACATCTTTGAATTAGGAAGATCAAGCTCCACAACCAACAAAAGGAAGTATGTAGTTTCTTCCAAGTGGATCTACAAGATCAAACATGCAACATGTGGAAGTATCGAGAAACACAATACAAGATTTGTGGCTCGTGGCTTCTCCTAGAAAGAGAGCATAGATTACGAGGAGACCTTTTCTCTTGTAGAAAGATACACTTTGATTAGAGTTATCCTTTCAATAGATGCAATGATGAAGTGGAAGGTACATTATATGAATGTAAATACTTCCTTTTTGAATGACATAGTAGAAGAGGAAGTTTATGTAAAGCAACCACTAGGATTTGCGACACATGACAGAGAGATTCATGTGCGCAAATTGAAGAACGCCTTGTACGGTTTGAAAGAGGCACCCAGGATGTGGAACAACATGATATATGGATTTATGACGAGCTTGGGATTTACCAAAAGTAAACTCAATTCCAACCTTTACTACAAGGTTGAGGACGAGAAACCTGTGATACTATTGTTGTATGTAGATGACATGTTCCTAACAAGTGATGAGAAGCTCATAGAAGAAACAAAGAAAATTCTTATCGCAAAGTTCAAGATGAAGGACCTGAGTATGATGCACTATTTCTTAGGTATTGAGTTGTGCCAGCATCTAGAGGAGATTTTCCTGAGCCAAGGAAAATATGTGGTGGAGATACTGAAGAGATTCAGAATGATGGATTGTAAGGCTATCACCACACCAATGGAATGAAACTTGAAGTTGCTATGTGATCCTAATTCAGAGACAATTGATGACACAATCTATAGGTAGATGATTGGTTTGGTGATGTATTTGACAAAAAAGAGGTCGGATATATGCTTTGCGGTGAAAATCTTGAGTCAGTACATGGTGGAGTCGAGATGGGTTCACATGGTTGTGGAAAAGCATGTGCTGAGGTACCTGAAGGGTACGATATAGTATGACCTTAGATATGTGAGAGATTAGAGGATATACCTGTAGGGATATGTTGTCTTCAATTGGGTTAGTAGAGCTACAAATAGGAAGAGCACCTTAAGGTGTTGCTTTAGCTTGGGATCTTGCATGATTTCTTGGTTCAACAAGAAGCAGATGATTGTATCACTGAGTACGGTCAAGGTAGATTATTTTGTATCTTTTTTAGCAAGTTTTGAGGTAATGTGAATTTCGAAGATGCTTGTGGGATTGTTTGATGTGGAGTTAGAAATGACTTGCGTGCACTGTTAAGCCCAAAGTTGTGTGAAGTTGTATGAGAACCCAGTATTCCATGACAAGTCGAAGCACACTGGGATCTGATATCACTATATCTGGGATATGGCACAGAGATGAGCAATGAAGCTTCAGTATATTGCGATGGAAGAGAAAATAATCATTGGCTTGACTACGGCTCTACCGAGAATGAATTTTGAGTACTTCAGGGACAAGCTTGGAGTTGTGTAGATCAGTTTCCATCTCAATAGGGGGTGATGAGTCCTAGTAGTCCTCATATCCAACATGAAAAATGATTGGATCTATGGAGGATGAGAGATATTCACATCCATCATGAAAAATAGATGGCACTGTGGAAGATGTATAAAAGTGCACCTAGTATGAAAAATGACTTCACCGCATGAGTATACACCTAGTATGAAAAAGGACTTGTCATTGTACAAAGATCCTGGTCGTATCTTTGAGGGTATATCCTTACATGGTTGGTGGCATCACCGAGGGTGGATCACAGTATGATTAGTCGTATCACCAAGGGTAGATCCCAACATGGTTAGTGGCATCTCCAGAAGGAAGATCCCAGTAAGGTTGGTTATATCTTCGAGTAGGAAGATCCCAAAGAGATCATCCTTTGGATGATGGCCATTATTTGAGAGAATGGAGGCCCCTGTTTAGTTACCAAGAAGTGGTTTTCAATCTAGGAGTGAAGATCCTAGTGAGGTTGGTTGTATCTTCGTGTAGTAAGATCCCAACGAGATCAGCCTAGGGTTTATGGCCATTCTCTAGGAGAATGAAGGTGCCTGGTTAGTTACCAAGAAGTGGTTTTCTGTCTAGGACTGAACAATAAAGCGAGGTTGGTTGTACATTTGAGTAAGAAGATCCAAACAAACTCAGATTGTAGTTGAAGGACTTGGTCTAGGACCGGGATGGTGAAGTCCTAGATTAGATCTAGGCCTACATCCAACATGGAATATGGTTGGCTCTGTAGAACTTCTGATGATGTATAGAAATGAGATATGTCACAAGATAGTGTCCAAGAACTAAGTCTTATAAACAATGATGAGATTCATGTTAGGATTATTAATCCTCCCTTGTTCATACTTTCGATTAGATTAATTATCCTCACTTAGGAACCTTAATTAATTAATTGGGTCCACTAGTATCATTGGGTCCACTTGGCCTAATGGGGCCACATGTACCAGTCACTGGAGTGTGGGGAACACTTCTAGAGGTTAACTGCCACTTACTGCATGTGCACGCATCGGTTTGGGTGCCTCTTAGACCAATCCCTACATTTTAGGAGCCACTGGGAGTCCCGACACCAACCTACTTCAGTTAGTTGGAGTTAGTACTAGTTAGCCTTAGTTAGCCCTCAGTTACTTTCAATTAGTTCTCAAACAGTTAGCTAGTGTATGTCTTGTGTTATCACTCAAAATATACCTAAGGTTGTGAAAGGTAATCTCAAGGTAACAACAAAAACCACTTTTATAAAGAAACTGGCTTTTCTTTCCAGAGAGGGATCTCTCAAATATAAATTTAACAAGGCCAGATATTGGAGTTAATAATTTTAAGTTATGCAGATGGTTGAAACAACACATATAACCATTGGGCAATGGAGTCAAAACAGATAAAGATAATACAAAGCCGCCTACACAGAATCTCCACAAAGGCAAGATAATTATTCAGTCATAGTCATTTATTGATTTTCAGGCGATAGCAAAGAAACACGAACAATCCATTAATATAGAGCATCACAAGATGAATTCCATATCAACTTTAGAAGAAATGTTTGTGAATATCTGAAACAATAGCCAGAGCATATATGTATGAATTCTGAAACTATTAAACACTGCGTTCAGACATGAAAGAAAATAGAATGGAAGGTAAACACTTAGAAAACATTCACAAGGAAAGAAAGCACAGACTGTAACATAAACAACACATGAATCTTTAAAGATCAACTAGCATTTGGCTCTGTAATTTTATTCAAAAAGGTTCTCACAAAAACATCAGTCCAATATCACGGGTTCCAACCCCTGATACATCAATAAAATTCAAATATATACAAAAATAGTTTCTTCCAAGAACATCAATAACCAACTTAATCTGTTAATCATAAATTCTTGTAACCATATCCCTAATAACTAGGAATAATAATTACATGCTTAGTTTGAAATAACAACTTGCTTGATTATAGAAAACTCCATAACTGCAAGGCATCACGAACAAACAACTTCCCAAAACTGCAACACCTATCTTCATGAATGTAGTATGTATTTGGCTTTCCCAAATTTCTCCATGATCTTCCACTGTTCCACATTTGGAGTGTCGTACTATATCATCTCTCTTATTGACACCTCCAAATCCACATAAGATTCATAAGACACAACTGGTAATCCGTTTTTAATAATTAAAAACCTATCCAATATTTCAAAGTCTTTTGTCAACTTTCCCACAATAACTTTTCCTGTCAATTCTTTGACTAAATCTTCAAATTTAGAATGATCCATGCGATTTTGTACCAATAAGCTGTGATATTGTTCCTGGGAAAGCAATCGTCCTTTGTCATCCCAAAAAGAAGGGATACCATCATCAAATAAATCTTTAAAATCCGTCTTGCAATCCTTGATTTGAGAAGACATTTGATTCGCTTTATCCTGCACAACTTTCATAAGTTGATGTTTATTGATAAACTTCTTCGCCCATAACACAATTGCTACTCTATCTTTGATCCCAATGTCCTGCAAATTTTGATACATCATGGAATTCAAGAAATTCACAGCATTATGAGCAGTATTCAGAGGCTTCTTTTCCATAGTTTCATTTTCCGATTTCAATCTTTGAGCAGCCAAATTTACTAGTGCACTTTCATCATCAATAAAATTTAAATAATGCCTGAATTTAGTGATTTCCACAGACAGAGTATCCCAAATCAAATGTTTAGCTCCATGTAAAGGAGCTCTTCCTGTATTTCTTTCTTTTAATTCATTGAGTTTTTTTCTTCTTCTGTAATTGGCTTTTATCATTCCACCCTTTATTCTTCTCTTCAATGCTTTTCACCAATTCTGACTTGATCTTTTCATTCTCATCTTTCAATTCTTTAATTTCCACTTCTTTCAAGCTCACTTGAGACATAGGAACTAGTAAAGCATCTGCAGAAAATTCATTTAATGGTTTTTCAACATTAACAAGGGGTAAATCAGTATCAACGAATGGTTGATTCATCAGTTCTTCCATAACCTCTTTTTCATCATTTTGATCTTTTTTCAACTTTGCAATTTGAGCTATCAACTCAACCTTTTCTGTTTCCCACTTGTATTTCTCCTCCTGTAGCTTCAATGACTTTCCTTTATAATCCATCATTTCCTGGTAGACTTTCTCTTTTTCTTCCTGTAATGCAAACAATTCTGAAGATTAAACATGTTCAGCATTAGGGACTTTAAGCTTCTTTTTCAAAACCTGAATGGTATTATCCTTCTCTTCTAAAAGCTTCTTCGTCGCTTGCATATTATTTGGTTCAGTCCCTAGGCTTATAATATCTCCCTGTAACTTTTTTATTTGAATGAAATTGGCCTTATTTTCAACCTTCTCATGTTTCAATTGAATTTCCATTTTATCTACAAGAGACTGCAATTTAGTAATTTTCACAATTGCATGTAACAAATCAGAATAAATAACATCTCTAGTCTATTTGTGGAGTTGTATTTTATCAGGAACACTGATTTTGTCTAGCTTCACCTCCATTTCAGACACTTTCTTATCACTTACCACAACAAATTTTAGGGTATTCCTCTCTGCATCTCGAGTAGAAATCAATGAAGTTTTTGATTGATTAATTTCCTAACTCGAGGAAGCAGATTCTTAGTTTCCTCCAATGACTGCATTTATTTATCAGCATAACTTGACATTAACTCTGTCCTAGATTTGTAACGAGAACTGGACTTTGTTTTACTTTCATCTCCAAAAGAATACTGATGCATTTGCACAAACTTTTTTATGAAACAGGACCATCTTCTTTCAATCCTCTGAAAATATTTCTTCTAAAATAGTTAGCTCATCCTGAGGATGCGTTTTGATCTTTTTATTAGAAATCTCTTCATCTACGTCCATGCCATCTGCTTCAGAAAGAGTCCTTTTATTCATAACACTGGAATTAATAGACGTTTGAACTGATACAGCCAATCTGTCCCTCTTATCTTCATTAGATTTTGTATTTTCTTCAAAATTAAACAGATTTTCCATTTTGTCTAATCCCTCAAAAATTTGATGATCAAATGGCTTGTTTTTGTTCAGTTGCTTCCTCTGAGAAATAACATGGTGTGGGTCATAATTCACTTTTTCTTCTTTTTGAAAATCCATAACTTTTAATAATTTCTCAATCACTAACAAAGCGCTTTTATTCTTAAAAATGAAAGGACCAACTTTGAGAGGGAATTTAACATTAGAAGATTTTTTAAATGCTCCGAAATGTTCCTCTTCTACATATAACCTTTGTCTCATGAACTCTAATGCGAATATTCTTGGCGTCAAGAAAGTGGGTAACCTGTTTGGTTATTTAGTGAACCCATACACTCTAAGAACAGTAAATTCTTTATGCAAAAACCAATCTCCTGTTTTGTCTTCTGAAGAAGATAGTAACATAACTCTCATGTCCTCCAACACCCTTGGTAAGACATCATCGAAAAGCATTTTGCATATTTCAGCCATAATTGTATTTATGAACTCGAACATGTTGATATGTTTTGGAAGGTCTGGAGAGAACATGGTAGATAAGAACTGCAACTTTAACACATTAGAACACAAAAGCATATTCAACAAATATGATTGGTACCTGAGGAACCTGACTTTAGGAAATTCAACCAATTGGGTATGGATCACTTCGGCTAAATACTCATCAAGATTGAAACAATGGACTGAATTGGATTCATGGTCAGTCGAACCTATAGTTAACAAAACAACTAAAATGACTTCATTGACATGCGTATCATCATCCATACCCAAAACCTGACTAGCAATTGACATGACCAATTGGACTTCATCTTTGAAAATATTGACATTGTATGGCAGAAATAAACCCTCTAACGACTAACCAACTTTTAGAATATTGGATAAAAACTGACATCTGACTTCAGTTTTGTAATTTTTATACAATTCAATCACGACTTGCTCATTGAAGGATTCAGGGTTTACAGGAAAACTATCAAGCAGACTCAATATCCCACGAACAGATTTCATGTCAATTCTACAGAGGATATTTGACATTGTATGACTCATAATAACTCTTTCAGAAGACGAATAACTATTCGCACACCACTCGACAAATTCAGGGAAAGGTAGGGTTTGTTCCACAAAAAAGTAATACATGAAGGAACTGTAGACATTTAGGATATCATTTCCCTATGAATTATATTGCCATAAACATTCTTTTGAGATTGATACACTGCATACTAACAGAATAGGGTCAAACAAATTCCTCTCCCTATCAATAACCACTTCTTCTCTCTCATCTAGAACCCTGCAAAATATCCCTGAACTCTGCTCTTTCTCCATAATAAAACAACTACAATAAGTCTTCAACAAAGTCTCGGAGTCTTAAGGCTTACTTGGTAATTGTTAGATACGTAGAAGTTGACTTTTGGAAAAAGATGGCGCACTGTCCCTTCTTCTTTTCACCTATAGCGTGCAAACAAAATGACTTTACCTTGGTCAACTCACCTTTTATACAACGAATAATGATTCCAGGACCTCCAACAAGTTATTTTTCCTTTACCACTTTCCTCAGTGGAACTCACTAAAAAATGCCACGTGGAAAGGAGTTTGGATTCCACTACCGCTTGTCCATTTGAATTATCACACAAGTTTGCGCTCTAGATTAGACTATGACCATTGATAAGACTTCATCTCTTGTTTGAATTGTTGGATCAAATCCGTTCTAGGCAATCCGCTGGCCTATCTCCTCGTTCAATCCTTGCATCTTCACATCGCGGATTACCTTATGACCGTAAATTTAATTTGCTTTATCTCTTGGCCGTCGATCTTGCTATCTTGTTAACCCATTCCGCTCTTCGACAAAACCTCTTTCTCGTGCAACTTTTCCCAGCGGATCAATTTGCAACTGTAGATCTGCATAATCATAAATCTACACCCTCCAATTGTGCAGTGAATTAACCAAAGTGCGCATTTTTGATAAAGAATCATGAATACTAACCTTTTACCAATTTTTAAGATATGCCTTTATCATTTCTTGATCATATCCTTCCTCAATTGTTCAACATAGAGGGTGTTAACAATTGGCTCCAACTAGGGATGATATCCTCCTTGTGAGGTATCAAAGAACTCATAGACTAGGTGCCTGCTTCTGACTTTTGTATCCAAACCTCCAAACTTTTTATTTTTTTTCAGATATATATTTTTTCTATATAAAGAAAATGGCTACCCTCCAAAATCTTAGGGCCTTCACTCGGGGCTTCAAAAATATTCGGTTCGCCATTTGTACTGCTTTTATAAAAATAAATATTTACAAACTATGGTACAAATTTTACCTTCTACCTTAGGACAGGTAATGTTTTAAAAATCTTCCATTAACAGGGTTACTATCCAACGAAACCCCATTTGGATATTCTAGAATGAATGCATTTTCCCCTCTATGACCTGCAATAACATAAGGACCTACCCACCTGTGGTCAAATTTTCCATGCTTGTCTTCCCTAGGAGCATCCCATTTTAATACCAGGTCATCAATTTGGAACTGCTCTTCTTTTACCCTTCTATCAAAGGTTTTTTTTCATTTTTTCTCGATTTATCTGCACTTTATTATAAGCTTTATTTCTTTGCTCCTCTAATTCGATAATTTCGTTTATTCTTCTCTGCATATGGTTCAGCTCGTCCTGCTGTTCCTGAAAATATTTCATAACTGGTACACCCAACGATGCTGGAAAAATGACTTCAGTTCCATACACCAATTGAAAAGGAGACATTCCAATTGCTCTTTTAGTGCTAATTCTATCAGCCCACAAAGCATAATTAAGTTTGGTGTGCCAAGCTCTTGTTTTATCTTTTAACAACTTCTTAATAATTCTTACCAAACTCTTATTAGAAGACTTCGCCAGCCTGTTTCCCTGTGGATAGTAAGTAGTTGAATTATTTAGACTGATATGATATTTATGACAAAAATTAATCATCTTTTTGGACTTAAAAGCTGTTGCATTATTAGTCACAATTCTTCTAGAACATCCAAACCTAGCCAATATATTTTCTTTAAGAAAATCCATAATTACTGTCTCGGTAGGTCTCCTGGTAGGTATTGCTTCAATCCACTTCATGAAATAGTCAATAGCTATTAAAATACATTTATGTTGTCCTGAAGAATTTGGGTTTATTTCTCCAATAAAATCCAAACCCCACTGCTGAAAAGGAGCTTCTACTGTTATTGGATTAAGAGGAAGTGGAATCACCTTTCTCTTACCATAAAAAATCTGGCATTGGTGACATGTACTCGTTTCTTTGTACACATCTGAAAACAATGATGGCCATTAAAAACTAGCTCTCAAAATTTTGTTTGCTGTCACTTTCCAAGAGTGATGTCCCCCACAGTCTCCTTTATGCAATTCCTTCATCGTTTGCTGGGCTTCATTTTCCAATAGGCAATTAAGTAACACACCTCCAGGATCCTTCCAATAAAGATACTGATTTAAAATACATAATTTAGCAGCTTTCAAGTTCACATATCTTGCTCTAGTTTTACTTAATCCTGCAAGAGCTTGTAAGTTTTGAAGAACATGAACTATATCAGAATACCATGGAGATTTAGTAAAATCAATCATCACCTCCACCCTTGTGTCCAACTGGTGAAAATGATTGGATAAGAAATTAAGCTGTAAAGATTCACAATTTGAATATGTCAACATCTTTGCGAGTCCTTGCCCTTTAATCAACTTGGTAGGCCTAATTTCTATATCGTACTCCAATAATGTTGCTATCCATTTTGCTCTTCTTCCTTTTGGATCAAGTTGTGTAACAATCCCTTTTACTACACTAGTTGGAACATGAGCAATTATATGCGAATGAAGAATATACACCATGAAATATTTTAAGGCCTTAACCAAAGCATACGCTTGTTTCTCCATAATATCATATTTTAATTCCCCATCTCTCAACATGTTACTGAAAAAGGCTATAGTTTGCTCCATATTCTCATTATTCTTCTGTAACAAAACTGCAGCAATAGTATGTTCTGAAGCATATGAAAATATTAAGAAATCTTTATTGAAGTTTGGACTCACTAGCACAGGAGATTTTGAAATGGCTTGTTTTATTTCTTTAAAAGATTTCTTAGCCTCTATTGTCCACTTTATTTCATGACCCTTTCTCAGCATATTTGTGATATTCATTAATATCTCAGCAAAACTGGGAATAAACCTT
Source organism: Pseudotsuga menziesii (assembly GCA_001517045.1). Classification (NCBI taxonomy): domain Eukaryota; kingdom Viridiplantae; phylum Streptophyta; class Pinopsida; order Pinales; family Pinaceae; genus Pseudotsuga; species Pseudotsuga menziesii. The sequence continues at coordinate 1,894,221 of LPNX010622031.1, forward strand.
CTCAAAAAATTTACTTGCCCCAGGAATGATTGTATTTCTTTTTTGCTTTTTGGTTCTCCTACCGTCAAAATTGCACTGACTCTATCAGGATCAATCTTTATTCCATCTTTTGAAATTATGTGTCCCAACAACTTCCCTTCCTCTAATGCGAAATTTGATTTTTTTGGATTCAATGATATACCAAATTTTCTGCATTGTATAAAAACTTTTTCCAAATGGCGAATATGCTCCCTGTCAGATCTTGAATATACCGTGATATCATCCATATAAATTACCACAAATTTACCTATTTCTCCTGCAAAAGTAATATCCATGGCATGCTAGAAGGTAGCCCCTGCATTCATCAAACCAAAAGGCATCTTCGCATACATAAAAGTGCCCCATGGTGTGGTAAAAGCAGTCTTTTCTTGATCTTTAGGTAACACTTTAATATGATTGTATCCTGAAAAACCATCCATAGTTGAAATTCTTTCTGCTCCGACCACTTTTTGGAAAATATGATCCATCTTTGGCAAGGGATAATTATCTTTCAATGAGACTTTATTCAAATTCCTGAAATCTATACAAAGCCTTATTTCTTCGTTTTTCTTTCTGGCATAAACCAAATTAGAAACCCACCTTGAGAACCTCACAGTCATAATAATTTTGGCATCAAACAATTTTTTGATCTCCTTCTCAATAACTAGCAACAGCTTTGGATTTATCCTTCTGAGTTTCTGTCTGAAAGTTTTTTCTCCAGGTTTGGTTGGAATAGTATGTTGTATTATTGAAGTATCATATTCCTTAAGATCCTCATAACTCCAGGCAAACACATCAGTATATATCTTCATCAAGTTCACGTACTCTTCCTTTTCTTTGGCAGGCAAATTTTTAGATAGCTTCACAATCTTTGGGCTTTCTTCGGTACCAATATTTTTATCCTCAATAACATTATCAACAGGTTTCACTTTTGGATCCTTTGCAACATCATTTTGATCAAAAAGCTTCTCAACGGGAATCAAACCTCTTGGAATAAAATTACTTTTTAATTGAATAATATCCTTTCCTCATAGAGTTTCGTTTAATTTTTCAGTATTAATCATTTCTTCTTCACTTTCTTCAACATCTTGGAAATTTTCACAATTATCATTTTCGCCAGCAATATGAGTATTCGCAAATTCCCCAAATAATTCTAAAAATATTTGTATTTGCATATCATCTTCAAATACTTGCCAATATTTAGAATTATCAGGTATGGACGGTCTATTTACAATATCCACTTGGTATTCTCTTTGACCAACACTTGGAGTTTTAAATTTACCAGCAGCTACTGACAAAGAATCAACTACTGTGTTTTCATATCTAGGAACCGCCTTAATTATATGTTCTGTAAAATAGTTACCAAACATATCCCATACTTCATTTCTATAAGCCCTCATCCCGGGATGTTTGGTTTGATAATTGTCATTCACCTGGTTTATTACAAGCTCTGAATCTCCCAGAACTCTTATCCTTTGTGCTCCCAAATATTTCAATGCATGCAGCCCAAGTAATAAAGCTTCATATTCAGCTACATTATTTGTGCACTCAAATTTTAGTTTATATGATAAAGCTTTAAAATCCCTGATAGGAGAAATTATGTATACACCAGCACCAACACCAACTTTTGCCACAGACCCATCAAAATACATGGTCCACAATCCATCTCTTTTCTGTTTCTTTTCCAAAACATCTTGTTCCTTTACTCCTTCTTCATTCTTTTCAGATTTAGTTTGCAATGTAGATTCTAGATCACATGGGACAGTATCATTAAAGAAAATAGAGGAGCCCAAATCAGTATCAACAACATATATATGATGAATATCAGGTCTATCTTGGCTGCTTACTACATAAGGAGTTCTCTTCTCATTGTATAACCTCCTACTCCCATTTTGGACAGGAATAGTGGTGTATGACATGTCCATTTGTAAACTACCCTTTAACTTTGAAGTCCAAGATCTTGATAACAATATTCCAAATTTTGGTGGAATCTCTGCTACTACAACATCCATCACTCCTGTTTTGGCTGGCAATTTATTTAAAGACACTACCATATCTTTAATCAGACCAAGACACTTCACCCTCTTAGAATCAAAGGAATACAAATCTTTATATGGCCTCGTAATTTCCAATCCCAAACTTTCCACTACTCCTTTAGGCATTAAATTATGTGATGCACCTGAATCTAACATGGCATTATGTACAACCATATCATCCACATTAAAACTCAAATAAAATGGAGGAACCTCTTCATCATCTATACTTTCAATCTTTGGCCCAAATCAAATAGTAGGATTATCATCTGTTAATTCTAAAATGTCTGATTGAAACTCTCCTTGAACTTTAACCATTCTTGTTATCGTATCCCTGTATTCATTATTCCTCACAACTCATTAAAAGGAACATAAATCTTCAATTTTGAAAGTTCATTCTGCAGATTGAAGATAGAAGTAACTTTCTCTACATCTGCTAGTGCCATTTGTTTCATTTCTTTTGTTTTTTCTGTTTTTTTCTCAACTTCTTTATTCACAACAAGATCTTTTTGTATTTCCTTTCCTTTCTCTGTATTTAATGAACTAGTGGAAGGCTGGTTTGAATTTGGCCTCCCTTTATTTACAACAACATCTTTGTTTCTCAACCTAATCTTCCTTTGTACATCATCCATATCATGCAAATAACCCCTTTGATACTGCTTTGATTCCTTCTCAAAATCATCATTACCATCTTCCTGTGCAAACATATGATGTTCTTCTTCAGTGAGGTATATCTCTAAATCTAATTCCCTGAAAAGATGAATTTCATTTTCAGCGAGCTCTTCTTCATCTACAACATAATTCTCAGGGAAAGGTGGTCGAATCTGTTGTTCTTCTTGATTCCTTGGATTTCTTATATCTCCCTGCCTATTTTGTGGAGGCATAGGAGGATTTGGCCTTCTAAAATTTGGATTTCTGATTTGAGACTCAGCCTGTTCTCTATTAAATGATCTATTGTCCATAGTCAATCTATCCATTAAATTCTCTATTGTTTTTAACATCATTTCAAATTTAATATCATTGGCAGAAGAAGAAGTAGAAGGCATATTTTCTTCTCTAATTTTCCTCCTATCAATATCTCTTTGTTTCATCTTTCCACTCGCCATCATATTTGCTTCCACTTCTAAAGCTTCTGTGAACATAGCAGTAAGACTTGCTGACTTTCTCTCCCTTAATTAAAATGAGAAGTGATTGTCAAAGGCCTCAACATAATGAAGTTTAGCAGTAGCTGCAGAAGGCTTTATATCCTTTGGAATGGAATTATAAACTCTCATAAACCTGCTTGAAAATTCATGAACAGATTCAAAACCTCCTTTCTTAAGACTATTGTATTGGGACAGAAGCTGTAAAGGGCTTTGTTTATCATCCCACATTTCTAGAAATGCATTTTGGAAAGCTTGAAAATTCAGAATGGATGCAGTTGGAAAATATTTAAACCATTTCTTTGCTTCCCCTCATAGGCTTTGAGCAAACAACCTCATTTTAACATCTACATAATCAACTTCCTCCAAGTCAATAAAATCTTCAAATTTTGCCACATGTTGCTTTGCTGTTATACCTCCCTCTCCATCAATTAAATAAATTCTCTGGGAATAGTTTTGGGGAAGGTCATGCAATACAGCAGGAAAACGTAAAGGAGCAAATCTGGCTGCCATGGGTCTAGGTGGATTTGGATGAACTCAGGAGTTTTGAATGGTTTGAACAATAAGTCTTTCTTCAACCTTCGTAGACTATTGAAGATCTCTCCAAAGAGAATCAAGTAAATAGGATTCTAATCTACGAGGATTGAATTCAACATTTTTAAGATCAGACTCAGATGTAGATTTAAACAGACCCTTTTCAACACTAATTTCCCATTCTTGATCAAGGGTGCTATGAAAATATTGAGAAGATGATGCCCCAAACAGAGAAATATCTATTTTTTCTTTGTCTCTTTTTCTAAATAATTTTTCTGGATCTTCCAGACTTCGTAAAACTTCAGTATCAAAATTCCTTCGTGTATGTCTTTTCGAAGCCAGGATCTCTTTTGAAATCTTGAAATAATTTAAACTGGAATCTCCAGGGCAAATGTACAACCTTCTTCAATCACAAATTTTTTTGTTTGCCCACAGAAATCTTTTTCTTGATCCTTTATAAACTTTGTCGTTCCTCCCAGGGCTGATTTGCACCTTCGTTCCCCTACAACGACGCCAATTTGTTATCACTCAAAATATACCTAAGGTTGTGAAAGGTAATCTCAAGGTAACAACAAAAACCACTTTTAGAAAGAAACTGGATTTTCTTTCCAGAGAGGGATCTCTCAAATATAAATTTAACAAGGCCAGATATTGGAGTCAACAATTTTAAGTTATGCAGATGGTTGAAACAACACATATAACCATTGGGAAATGGAGTCAAAACAGGTAAAGATAATACAAAGTTGCCTAGACAGAATCTCCACAAAGGCAAGATAATTATTCAGTCATAGTCATTCATTGATTTTCAGGCGATAGGAAAGAAACATGAACAGTCCATTAATATAGAGCATCACAAGATGAATTCCATATCAACTTTAGAAGAAATGTTTGTGAATATATGAAACAATAGCCAGAGCATATATGTATGAATTCTAAAACTATTAAACACTGTGTTCAAACATGAAAGAAAACAGAATGGAAGGTAAACACTTAGAAAGCATTCACAAGGAAAGAAAGCACAGACTGTAACATAAACAACACATGAATCTTTGAAGATCAACTAGCATTCTGCTCTGTAATTTTATTCAAAAAGGTTCTCACAAAAACATCAGTCCAATCTCATGGGTTCCAACCCCCGATACATCAATAAAATTCAAATATATACAAAAATAGTTTCTTCCAAGAACATCAATAACCAACTTAATCTGTTAATCATAAGTTCTTGTAACCATATCCCTAATAACTAGGAATAATAATTACATACTTAGTTTGAAATAACAGATTGCTTGATTATAGCAAACTCCATAACTGCAAGGCATCACGAACAAACAGCTTTCCGAAACTGCAACACCTGTCTTCATGAATGTAGTATGTATTTGGTTTTCCCAAATTTCTCCACGATCTTCCACTATTCCACATTTGGAGTGTCGTACTTTGTCATCTCTCTTATTGACACCTCCAAATCCACATAAGATTCATAAGACACAACTGGTAATCCTTTTTTAATAATTAAAAACCTGTCCAATATTTCAAAGTCTTCTGTCAACTTTCCCACAATAAATTTTCCTGTCAATCCTTCGACTAAATCTTCAAATTTAGAATGATCCATGTGATTCTGTACCAATAAGCTGTGATATTGTTCCTGGGAAAGCAATCGTCCTTCGTCATCCCCCAAAAAAGGGATACCATCGTCAAATAAATATTTAAAAGCCGTCTTGAAATCCTTGATTTGAGAAGACATTTGATTCGCTTTATCTTGCACGACTTTCATAAGTTGATGTTTATTGATAAAATTCTTCGCCCATAACACAATTGCTACCCTGTCTTTGATCCCAATGTCCTCCAAATTTTGATACGTCATAGAATTCAACAAATTCACAACATTATGAGCAGTATCCAGAGGCTTCTTTTCCATAGTTTCATTTGCCAATTTCAATCTTTGAGAAGCCAAATTTACTAGTGCACTTTCATCATCAATAAAATTTAAATAATGCCTGAATTTAATGATTTCCACATACAGAGTATCCCAAATCAAATGTTTAGCTCCCTGTAATTCTTTCTTTTAATTCATTGAATTTTTTCTGTAATTGCCTTTTATCATTCCACGCTTTATTCTTGTCTTCAATGCTTTTAGCCAATTATGACTTGATCTTTTCATTCTCATCTTTCAATTCTTTAATTTCTACTTCTTTCAAGCTCACCTGAGACATAGGAATTAGTAAAGCATCTGCAAAAAATTCATTTAATGGTTTTTCAACATTAACAAGGGGTAAATTAGTATCAACGAAAGGTTGATTCATCAGTTCTTCCATAACCTCTTTTTCATCATTTTGATCTTTTTTCAACTTTGCAATCTGAGCTATCAACTCAGCCTTTTTTGTTTCCCACTTGTCTTTCTCCTCCTACAACTTCAATGATTTTCCTTTATAATCCATCATTTCCTGGTAGACTTTCTCTTTTTCTTCCTGTAATGCAAGCAATTCTGAAGATTGAACATGTTCAACGTTAGGGACTTTAAGCTTCTTTTTCAACACCTGAATGGTATTATCCTTCTCTTCTAAAAGCTTCTTCATCGCTTGCATATTATTTGGTTCAGTCCCTACGCTTATAATATCTCCCTCTAACTTTTTTTATTTGAATAAAATTGGTCTTATTTTCAACCTTCTCATGTTTCAATTGAATTTCCATTTTATCTACAAGAGATTGTAATTTAGTAATTTTCACAATTGCATGTAACAAATCAAAATAAATGACATCTCTAGTCTGTTTGTGGAGTTGTATTTTATCAGGAACGCTGATTTTGTCCAGTTCACCTCCATTTTAGACACTTTCTTATCACTTACCACAACAAATTTTAGAATATTCCTCTTTGCATCTCAAGTAGAAATCAATGAATTTTTTTGATTGATTAATTTCCTAACTTGAGGAAGCAGATTCTTAGTTTCCTCCAATGACTGAATTTCTTTATCAACATAACTCGACATTAACACTGTCCTAGATTTGTAACAAGAACTGGACTTTGTTTTACTTTCATCTCCAAAAGAATACTGATGCATTTGCACATACTTTTTCTGAAACAGGACCATCTTCTTTAAATCTATTGAAATAGTTAGCTCATCCTGAGGATGCATTTTGATCTTTTTATTAGAAATCTCTTCATCTACGTCCATGCCATCTGTTTTAGAAAGAGTCCTTTTATTCATAACACTAGAATTAATAGACGTTTGAACTGATACATCCAATATGTCCCTCTTATCTTCATTAGCTTCTGTATTTTCTTCAAAATTAAATAGATTTGCCATTTTGTCTAATCCCTCAACAATTTGATGATCAAATGGCTTGTTTTTGTTCAGCTGCTTCCTATGAGAAATAATATGGTGTGGGTCATAATTCACTTTTTTTTCTTTTTGAAAATCCATAACTTCTAATAATTTCTCAATCACTAATAGAGCGCTTTTATTCTTAAAAATGAAAGGACTGACTTTGAGAGGGAATTTAACATTAGAAGATTTTTTAAACGCTTCGAAATGTTCCTCTTCTGCATATAAACTTTGTCTCATGAACTCTAATGCGAATATTCTTGGCATCAAGAAAGTGGGTATCCTGTATGGTTCTCCAGTGAACCCATACACTCTAAGAAAAGTAAATTCTTTATGCAAAAACCAATCTCCTATTTTGTCTTCTGAAGAAGACTGTAACATAATTCTCATGTCCTCCAACACCCTTGGTAAGACATCATCGAAAAACATTTTGTATATTTGAGCCATAATTGTATTTACGAACTCGAACATGTTGATTTGTTTTGGAAGGTCTGGAGAGAACATGGTAGATAAGAACTACAACTCTGACACATTAGAACACAAAATCATGTTCAACAAATATGACTGGTACATGAAGAACCTGACTTTAGGAAATTCAACCAATTGGGTATGGATTACTTTGGCTAAATATTCATCAAGATTGAAACAACGGACTGAATTGGATTCATGGTCAGTCAAACCTATATTTAACAAAAAACCTAAAATGACTTCGTTGACATGCATATCATCATCTAGACCCAAAACCTGACTAGCAATTGACATGACCAATTAGACTTCATCTTTGAAAATATTGACATTGTATGGCAGAAATAGACCCTATAACAACTGACCAAATTTTAGAATACTGGATAAAAACTGACATTTGACTTCATTTTTGCAATTTTTATACAATTCAATCAGGACTTGCTCATTGAAGGATTTAGTGTTTACAGGAAAACTATCAGGCAGATTCAATATCCCGCGAACAGATTTTGCGTCAATTCTACGAAGGATTTTTGACGTTGTATGACTCATAATAACTCTTTCAGAAGATGAATAACTATTCGCACACCACTCGACAAATTCAGGGAAAGGTAGGGTTTGTTCCACAGCAAAGTAATACAGGAAGGAACTGCAGAAATTTAGGATATCATTTCCCTGTGAATTATATTGCCATAAACGTTCTTTTGAGACTGATACACTACATACTGACAGAATAGGGTCAAACACATTCCTCTCCCTATCAATAACCACTTCTTCTCTCTCATCTAGAACCCTGCACAATATCCCTGAACTCTGCTCATTCTCCATAATAAAACAACGGCAATAAGTCTTCAACAAAGTCTCAGAGTTTTAAGGCTTACTTGGTAACTATTAGATACATAGAAGTTGACTTTCGGAAAAAGATGGCGCACTATCCCTTCTTCTTTTCACCGACAGCATGCAAATAAAATGACTTTACCTTGGTCAACTCACCTTTTATACAACGAATAATGATTCCAGGACCTCCAACAAGTTGTTTTTCCTTTACCACTTCCCTCAACGGAACTCACTAAAAAACGCCACGTGAAAAGAGGTTTGGATTCCGCTACCGCTCGTCCATTTTAATTATCTCACAAGTTTGCACTCCGGAGTAGACTATGACCGTTGATAAGACTTCATCTCTTGTTTGAACCATCTGGGAATTGATTTTGGACTCCGATATTGATTGGGAGACCATGAGTTAGAGATTTAGTTAGATACAATCATATCCACTTGGGAGTTTCGAATTCATACCCCATGCATTCGAATTCTTCCTATTTAAACTATTGAAACACCAGATATTATTAATTGTGAATGATATTGTAACTTCCTGAGCAATACTTGTCCGATTCATGTGTGATTTGTTTTGTTCAGTTTGTATCTTCATTCTCCATCTATTTGCTAAAAACATTATTAGAACTATATTCTTGAAGATCTAAATGGAATTCAAATTCTAATATGGTATCAGAGCCTTCTCAGGCAGGTTTCATGTTTGTTTCTCGCCATCGAATATCAAAAGAAGCTGGGTTTCCACAGAAGTCCCCTATGAAAATTTGCTAGCTCTGGATTTATTCAGAGCAGCGGAGAGGGCGTGACGGACCCTGAAAATATGTTCATGTCGAGAGGAAAAGCATGATTCTAATAGTTCATATGTTTTAGTGTGTTATTGCAGTGAAATTGACAGGTTCTACGTAGCTTGTGTGAAGTATTTGTAGTCTTCCAGCTGGAGCAATTATGAGTTCTCAAACTCTTAAACCATGGATCCTCACAACTTCCAATTATCTTGATTGGAGGATTGATATGCAGCTGGCCTTGCGCAAGCATGGATACCACAGGATCATACATGGATGGGAGGCTGAGCCTCATTAGCCGATAGATCGGAACAAGTTTATGAACTGCTGTGATGAAGCATTCGGGTACTTATGCACTTATATTTCCAGAGATCCCCCATTCCATCTAGAAGGATTGAGGACTTCCAGAGAAGCCTGGGAGAAGCTTGATAGCTTGTTTAACAAACAAGATGAGCTTCAGGGACACACTCTGGAGAACGAGTTGGTATCTTTACATCTTAGCAGTTTCGAGACTATTGAGCAAATCTTCACTAAATTCAAGTCTCTACTACTCCAGTGTGTTGGGGCCCCGAAATTCGCAAGCGACAACAGTAAGGGATTCTCCCCAATCAACGTTCCCAACTAGCCCATTGAATTTTTGGTATAGGGAATCCGTCCGGTTTGCGGTCCGGCTACCGTAGGTTAAGTAACAAAACAAAGGATTTACCGGTTGCGGCCCAGTCCACCGTGAATTTTGTATTTTTTGACTTAATGTATGATATGGAAGTGCCTAACTAACAATGCAGGGTGCTAAATATGCAAGGAACAGTCACAAAGTGATGCGCAGGTTCTTACCTCTCGTCTTAAGGTTCACAAGCACCTAAAACACACACAACACGAAAACAAAATAACTACCCAACTATCCCTAGGGAGCAGAGTTATCATTCATTGTAAGTGAGTAATACATCATGTACATGCATTATGAAGAGTTACAGATAGCTGATACTTCATTCAAGACGCATGAACAATTACAGATATTTAAACAAATAGATAGCCGATTATTTTATGAACAACATTTATTACTCATACTCACAGTGGAAGGCATCCCAAAAAAAATACTGAAGAAAACTCAACAAGAACATAAGTTCAGGAAGTTAAATACTGTCACAGTAAATGAAACACTGCTGAAAACGAAATAGTTCCTCTTCAACATTATTCATTGAGTCACATTGATACATTCCACCTTTCGCTCTCTCCAGCGGCAAAAGTTGCACTTTCTGACTGTAAAACGAAATAGTTCCTCTTACAAGCAAAAGAGTTTACAAATTTTCAGGGAAAAAACCCTTTATCAGTCCTATCTTTACAGTATTTAAGCTACACCCCCCCCATCGTTAGGGATTCCCCAACGCGTGGCTTTCCAGTCTCTCCAAACCTTTCAGCTTCCTCTTCTGGCCGTTTTGTCTTCACAATTATCTTTTGTGAGCGTTCATCTCCCGATCAGTAACCGATAGGTCTTCCTAGTTTGTACCTTTGTCGTCTTCTTGTTTTGTCTTTTTCTTCGCTTTGTCTTCCTTGTGACCCGGTCGGTTTCGATCTGACCAAGCTAAGCCTTCACTTCGAGTCACTTCAATAGTCCATCGAATTCCTCCTGCAAAACAATTTCGGTGCATCATTCGTTGGAATGGGATTTTAAACATTAAAATTATCTGCTCGGAACGGTCAATCCACAAGAAAATAGCCAGGTGCATCCGGGCAGAGTCTCTATTAAGCCTTGGGCGGGAAGGTTATAAATCGGCAGTCGGCAAGCTTTGGCATCAGACGTGGAAAGACTTTCCTGGCCGGAACGACGGACAAGAGAAGGCTAAAGATACTCGATGCAGGCGGGAAACGCTTCAATCGGAAGACGGGTGATAATGACGTCAGACGCCAAAACCGTTCGGGCATCCACAACGGCGGAAAGACAAACGCTAAAATGATGTGAATCGTGGGCGGGAGAAAGAACCCTCAGTCGGGAATCAGACGGCTTTACGATTCGAGAGCCAAATGACTTCCACAGCCGCAACGACGGACGGATAAATGACTTGGGTACACGACCGATTCAGGTTAAAACGCATAGGCAGTCGGGGCTGTTCACACTTTAGATGGAAAAACAGTTTGGGAGCTGGAACGTCAGATGGGAAAAGGCTAAAGCTTCCGATTAAAACAAGAAAAGCTCCCGATCCACTGGAAAAGCTAAGTGCTTTAGCTAGCTTTAACATTCGGTAATGGACAGCGACCTGTCATATTTCCGAAACGGCAATCACAGCATAGACAACTAGTTTGATCAATAAGCAACAACAAACCTTAAAAGTTATGACTCACCATAAACTTCAACACAATCAAAATTTGAACCTTGGTCAAGGGTTAATCTTTGTAGTCATTAAAAATTAAACACAGACCAACAACTCAAAGGATTCAACGATCAAAGCAAAAAATCATGAGGAGGGGTCCCAAATTTAAGAAATTTGGGGAAAAAAGTTGCAGTTGCAACATAGTGCAGACAGTGTAGAATAGAGTAGAAGGATGAGCAGAATGTCCTTTCCATACTCAGCAAACTAGCCCCTAGGTATTCTGTGTTTGTTTCCATATTTCATTCCAAGCGGGAAAGCTTTCCTGATTGGAAGGTTCCTTCATTAGATTCTTTTTTTAAGTCCTTAATCAAAGAGCAAGACAAATTGATGAGAATGGGAGTCATAAATACATCCAAAGATCAAGCTCTTCTAGTTTTTGACTCTTGCAAAGTGCATGCAAAGGGGAAATCCAAGAAGAAGGAGCCAAAGGTAGCTAATTAGAAGCCTAAACAAAATCAACAAACTTCCAAAGGGGCCTCCGACTCTAAGAAGAAGAAATTTGAGAAGAAACTATGTCCCTACTATGAAAAATGGTACCATCTTGAAGAACATTGTATGAGGAAGCAACTTGATGAGATGACTGCTCTTCTCAAGCAGCATAACATTGCTTCCCCACAAAGAGAAAATAAGTCAGATAATGGACATGAAATATGTCTTGCTTTGAAAGTAGGACTACCTCGGTCTACAACCTATTTGATTGATTCTGGAGCCTCCAATCACATGGTGGCCTCTAAGGATCTCTTCTCCTCTCTCAATATCAATGAAGGGCCCACTATTCACATGGGATATGATTCCCAAATTCTAGCAGCAGGAAGAGGCACCATCAGAGCGAAGTATGGTGTGTTCAAAGATGTCCTATATGTGCCCTCCCTTGCATCTAATCTGTTGTCTGTTTACCATATGACTCACACCGGCTCACCAAAGCAAGTGGTGTTTGGACCTGACTCAGTGGAGATCACAAAAATATTAAATGGGGAGCTTGTAGCGAAAGTAATTACTGATCATGCTTCCAAGGCATATATTTTCTCTCACTTCATGCCATACACAGTTCCAACATCACCACAACTTTCATTTGAAGCTGATGAAGGTATAAACATTCCTTCACTTCCTATTGTAGTTTCAGTTTCAAATCCTGATATTTCAGATTCAGATTCAGAAGAGGAGTCATCCCAGCATGATCCAGACATTGAAATTACACCTCAAAGGGATCTAGATCTAGATCCAGCATCTACCTCATTCTAGCAGCCTAAATGGGCTAAGAAGCTCATAGAAGCAGTTGGAGATGGTGCTGGGGATCCATATGAGAAAAGAAGAATGAGGTCACAGTATCAGAAGGTGAGTGTTGCACTGTCTCATACAGATCCTCTTCTTGCTGAGAGGTGTTTTATGATGCTTGGGTCAGATCCTCAATCCTTCAAGGAGGCTTTCCATGATCCTAGATGGCAGGAATCCATGGATGAGGAGTTTGATTCGCTACATGACAAACAAACTTGGGAACTTGTCCCCTTACCTACAGGAAGGAAGCTGGTACAGTGAAAATGGATCTAAAAAACCAAAATAGATGCTGATGGGACCACAACCAAGTACAAGGCTTAGTTGGTGGCAAAAGGGTATTCTCAGGTCCAAGGCTTGGACTACAATGAGACATTCGCTCCAGTAGCTAGAATGGACTCCATTAGGCTTGTATTGGCCATTGCTACTTCCAATAGATGGGAAGTACATCACATGGATGTGAAGAATGCCTTCCTCCATGGTGATTTGGAGGAAGATATATATATGAAACAACCTGAGGGGTTTATTGATGATCCTTCCTTAGTCTGCAGACTGAGAAAATCATTGTATGTACTCAAACAACCCCCAAGGGAATGGTACTCCAAGATGGATGCCTTCCTCATCTCTCAGAAGTTTGAAAGATGCAAATATGATTGCAATGTCTTCATCAAGAAGAAGGAGGGGTTCTTGATTCTAGTTGTATTATATGTGGATGACTTGCTCATTACTAGCAGCTCTACTGCTGGATTGAGCAGCATCAAGTCTGCTCTTAATAAAGCATTTGCTATGACTAACTTAGGACTGTTAAGACAATTCATTGGTCTGAAAGTAAGCCAAAAGAATTCGGGAATTATGATCTCACAGTCTAGGCATTCATCATACATGCTTAAGAGATTCCACATGGAGGATTGCAAGGCAACCCCCTGCCCTTTTTGATTAGGCATCAGGCTTGAAGAAGGTGGTTCCACACCTTTGGTGGACAACACTCTGTATAGAGAGCTCATTGGAAGCCTTCTGTATCTCACTCATTTGAGACTAGACATGGGCCTATGCTGTAAGTGCTGCTACCATATATATGTAGGAGCCACATGAGTTTCACTGGAAGGCAGCAAAGAGGATCTTGCACTATGTGCAGGGTACTATTGATTATGGGATCCACTATGCTGTTGGATCACAGATGGATATCACAGGCTTTATAGACTCAGACTGGGCAAGAGATGGAAATGATAGGAAATCCACCTCGGGTTTTATATTCATGATTGTATCTATGCCAATTTTTTGGTCTAGCAAGAAGCAAGCAACCCGTGCACTTTCTTTAGCAGAAGAAGAGTATCGGGGAGCTGTGAATGCTGATATTCAGGCAGTTTGGCTGCATGGCATCTTGACAGAGTTCAGGATTCAGACTTCACATATAGTAGATCTTTATTATGACAACCAGAGTACAATCAAGACCTCCAATGATCCCGTTCAGAAGCAAAGGACAAAGCACATAGAGGTTCACATGCACTACATTCAGGAACTAGTGCATGACAGAACCAACACACTGAAAAAATGTCCGACAGAGGATCAAATTGTAGATATTTTTACCAAGTATTTAACCGAAAAGAGATTTTCCTTTCTCAGGTCTCTTGTGGGCATTAAGGCTTGATTCTTAGTTCCTATATTTGAGGGGGGTTTTCCCAAGAGGTTTTCCTACCTCATTTGTATTATGTCTCTTAGATTGTATATTGGGTGACCTATGGTCTTGTTACTAGGGCCCATAGTTGTCCAAGTAAGGATTCGGGGGGGGGGGGTTTTAGGATTATTAATCCTCCCTTGTTCATACTTTCTATTAGATTATATTTGCCTAACTTAAGAGTCATTTAGTTATTATTGGGTCCACTAGTATCATTGGGTCCACTTGGCCTAATGGGGCCACATGTACCAGTCACTAAAGTGTGGGGAACACTGCTATAGGTTAACTCCCACTTACTGCATGTGCATGCATCAGTTTGGGTGCCTCCTAGACCAATCCCTACATTTTAGGAGCCACTGGGAGTCCCGACACCAACCTACTTCAGTTAGTTGGAGTTAGTACTAGTTAGTCTCAGTTAGCCCTCAGTTACTTTCATTTAGTTCTCAAATAGTTAGCTAGTGCATGTATTGCATGGATAATGCATGGATGCATGTGGAGTAGGCACCTTTTCCCACCTAAAACACTCAGTTGCACTGAGTTAACTAACTGTCACTATTTGTTTGAGTTGGTTGGACATCTGGGAGTTGATTTTGGACTCTGATATTGATTGGGAGACCATGAATTAGAGATTCAGTTAGATGCAATCATATCCACTTGGGAGATTCAAATTCATACCCCATGCATTCGTATTCATACCCCATGCATTTGAATTCTTCCTATGTAAACTATTGTAACACCGGATATTATTAATTGTGAATGATATTGTAAATTCCTAAGCAATACTTGTCCGATTCCTATGTGGTTTGTTTTGTTCACTTTGTATCTTCATTCTCCATCTATTTGCTGCAACATTATTAGAACTATCTGCTTAAAGATATAAATGGCATTCAAATTCTAATAATCCAATCATGATATCAAGTGACGAGGACCAATGATGATGACCAAGGATGATGACTGCGACAAAATCTTCCTTGTTAAGAGGGAGTGTTGAAGAATGTAACTTCAAAAGATATTCTTATTATACTTTATTGTATTATGATTATTCCTCTTTTAAGAGATGATATTCCTTCATTCGAATATGTCATTGATTTATTTGGTCATGTAAAATTCTTGAGGTAAAACCTCCATTGTAAGTCGAGTCAATAGTACCCACAAAAGTATTTTGGAAATGTTGTTTTGAGTCTCCCAAGGCAAGTCGGCCCTGGTTGAAGAGATAAGTCTACCCTGATGGGCTATTAGGTCACTAACTTTATGAGTATAAATAGAGGAGACACTCCTCTCATTTGGAAACACTACTCACTCAAGAAAGTGCACATGAGAGAGGAAGAAGAGGCTCACTGGAGAGGAGAGATAATTATTATTTTCTTTGGGGTTCGTATTATCTTGGTTGGCATTGATCTTGGTGACAGAATCTATACTAAATAAGATGTTGGGTTTTCTCCCTTGTGGTCTCCGTAGATAAAATATCTGTGTTCTTTTGTCTTGCTGAGCTTGTCTTTATTTCATTGATCCTAATGTTATGGTTATGATTAAATGATGCTAAATGTTTAAAGATCTTGTATAGCCATTAAAATTATAACATATTACTCCATGGTCATTTGTCCCAATTTCAACTCATAGAACCTTTTGATTTTGTCATCATAGTACCTATTAGATAGGTACTTTTGCTTGAAGTACTTCTTAAATAGCTTCCACACAACGTTCCTTTCATTGATCTTATTGACTTGTTTTAGGTGATCCCTGGCATATATGTTCTCTTTCATTCAAATTAAATATAGCCACCCTTGTATTCCTGTTCTTGGAGTAGTCATGGACTTGGAAATGTTTCATCATCCCAAGAAGGAAGGCTTCAAATCCTTGACCATATTTTACTTTACCATAAAATTAGGAGGTTTGGCCTTCCAAAATTCCCCATTTGAGTTGTCCTTGATGGGCCTCTTCCTCTTATTTATATGAGACATAGATATTGAACCTTTAGTGGAGTCTTTAGAGGTAGATAACTCACCATAAGAGAAATATGGAGTGTGTCTCCTATATCTGGAAACCCTTCTTCAGCTATGGAACCTCTTGTGAGAATTCCTCCATGAGGTACTCCCACTCGTTTCCTCATTTCATGAGTGCTTCTTATGGTGATTATTCCTATGAATATATGTTAAGCTTTGGATCATGGCTGCATTCAGTTGGTTATGTTCTTCCTAAACTCTATTCAACCTCTCATTATATGATTTGCAACTTATAATTCCACTATTAGGCTTCTCATGGCTTCTGCAATGTTTGGGGGAGTTATGATTTCTTCGGCCATTAGATTCTATCTCTACATTTTCAACATGTATATTTCCCCCCAATGGCATATGTTTCATAAGGATCATGTGCATCACCCATGATAATGGTTTTCTTGTCCCAACCAAGACCAAATATTTTCACTATATTGAATGTGGATCCATAGATGTCCCTGATAAGATGTTTTATCTGCAAAAGTGTTGATATAAGAATACTTGTTAGATTCATTACATTCTTAGAAAATCATAAAATTGATTTTTAGGCATTCTGGGAACCCCATATTGACATTTTTTTGGCAAAATATGGTTATAAGCAATTTTTTTTTATCCAGTTTTTAGAAATGCCTGAAACACCCTTTTAGAATATGATTGTACACATTCCCCCCCTATGGATATGCTTTCTAATGACTATAACTATGTCCATTTATTATTTATGGTAAAAAAATTACAGCCTTTCAAAGTTGCAAATTTTTGTCCAATTTTGCACTTTTCCTACTGGTCCATTTAACTTCAAAGGCCAACCTCAACCAACTGCAGAATAAAATATAGGGAGAACTAGGATTTTAATTTAATATTGAGTGCATATAATACTCATGGAAATGATTACTTAGCAATTTTCATATCCCTAATTCGATGCCCTAGTCCATTTCTATAAGAATTGACTATTTTTACTTTTGTATCTCCTTTGAACATATTTTAAGCAAAATTGGTTATCTCACAAACTAAGAATTTTGGAAAAAATTCTCTAACCAAAGTTGTTTGTTTTTGTGAGTAGGTAAAATGTCGAGTTCATAATTTTTTCTAGTCTAGACATCTAGGGTCACTTTTACCTCCAAGTTTTCCAAAATCCCCCAAAAGTGCCCTGGAATAATGGATTTTGCCATTTATCTACACCTTTGCTCTAAACCCTTTGGAATTTGACAAAATGTCGCGTGGGTTATATTCATGTGTGGAAAATGACTACACCATAACAATATGTTAGAGAAGTTTTCTTAGAAAGAAGAACTTATATAATACGATTCTATTTTCCATCTTATTTCATATAAGGCTAAGAGAAAAGAAGCTAACATCGAGTCATTGGACATGGAAATGATGGAATGGAAACTTTTTCCAAAGCCTTAAGATGCAATAACCTTAATTCTTGCTTAGATATCATTTTAACTAGCTTAGATGTTAATATTAAATCACTGGACATGAAATGATGTAATGACAACTATGATTTTGGATTCACGGGCATAATGATTCTTATCGTGTTCTATCTAGAGAAATATAATAACATTCATAATGATTGTGAATGTTATATAAAAATTATAACATAATACAATATATATATAGTAGTAATAATAATAACAATACGGAATAATAATATAATAATAATTAGTGAAAAGGTGTAACTCTTTATGAAGAGTTACACTAGAGGCCCTTTAAATGATTATATATATGAGCAATTCTATCTTGTAAAATATCATATCTTATCTCATAGTTTTATACATATTTTTTTTTATCCAAATGGATTTTTTTATATATTATTCCAAGTGTTTTGGTAATATTTGTGTGCACGAACTTTTGTTCCGCTCATTTGGTATCAAAGTGATCTGACCCTTGGCCATTATTTACAATGTGTAATTTGGGTTTTAACAATCATCCAAGAGTTTCCCTGAAATTGTGGTATTTGACCAAGAAATAAAAGGAGAAGAGGTAATACAATAATAATAAAATGAAGAAGAAACAAAAAAAGGAAAGGAAAAAAAGGTAAAAAAAAAGAAAAAGAAGAAAGAAATCATTTGAGTGGAAAATGACAAAAAAAGAAGAAGTAAAACCACACGTGGTTTGTACAACCACACACGATTTTTTAAAGTTTCAAAATTTTCTTAATTATATATAGATATTCTTTATTAAGTTTTAATAATTGGTTATTCCATATTGACATAATATTATTTATACTTTTAATAATAGTAATAGTTGAGGGAAAAGAAGCAAATGCAAATCCAATCATCGTCATAGTTCAAAATGAATCCAATCTAGTAAAAAAACAAACAACAAGAAATTCTTATTGACACCCAAACTATAAAAGACATTTTGACCAATGACAAGGTCAAATGAACATAAACAGAGGAGTTATGATTTCAGAAAAAGAAAAAAACACAAAATCAACAAACAAAGCAAAAAATGAGAGGTTCCATCCAAGAAAGCAATCAACAAACACCTCCAATAAATATATATCTCAGATGGACTACTTCACAAATGATGCGACATTTTTTCTTGGGAATTCAAAACTCACATCATCTCGCTTCCTCAAGTATCACAGTTTTAACACAAAAGATTGAGAGATGACATTACAAGAAAGTAATCAGACATAAGCCTTGTCTTCAATAATCTTTGAGGGAAAAGACTCACTTAAGGGGAAGGAAATGTTATATAAACAATACAACATAATACAATATATATAAATAAATAGTAATAATAATAATAACAACAAGCAATAATAATATAATAATATAATAATATTTAGTGAAAATGTGTAACTCTTTATGAAGAGTTGTGTTAGAGTCCCTTTAACTGATTATATATACGAGCAATTCTATCTTATAAAATATGATATCTTATCTCATAGTTTTATACATATAATCTTTTATCCAAATGGATTTTTATATATTATTCCAAGTATTTTGGTAATATTTGTGTGAGCAAACTTTTGTCCGGCTCAGTGAATGGACCTATCTACAAAGTAAATTTTGATGACAAACAAGAACCTAGTTGATATGATTATATTTCCCCTCTTAGTTTATATAAGGCTAGGAAAAAATAAACTGATACTAAGTCACTGGACATGGAAAAGACGTGATGGAAACTATGATTTTGGATCTTTCCCTATCATCATCAACAACTGCCAAAAAACTTGGACATCACAATTCTTCTCTTTTTCTATTTAGAGAAAAAATAATAATCCTTATAATGATTGTGAAAAACTCTATTTACATAATATAATTATAATACCTACTCAATGCTCATAATATAAGTATTACATATTATTGAGGATATCCAAGTTTATAGACTAAAGGGAAAAACATTTTATAATAATGCCAAAGACTTAACATCCAATAACCCTAATTATACCATGAATTTAGGGCCAAGTGTGATGTTGGGCTAGACAAAGTTGAGTTGTATAAAAGGGGAGCCTCGTTGCTTAATGACCTCTTTTTATCGACTTATTGCTTAGTGATAGCATAGAAATTAGACACATGAAAGAGAATGAGTGTTTATCCACGCTCTATAAAGAGAGTTATTAGCCACCCATATCACATGGTTCATTATCCATCCATGTTCCATTGTTTTTTATTTTCCCTATTCTTTTCATACGAGGCTAAGAAAAAAACGCTTTGATGATGTGAATGATTAGAGACTCCCTATCACATTACATAAGAGTTACCCATAATTAGTATAATGACACCACCATTCTTCTCTTGTTCCAGAATGCAACATAATAACCTCCATAATCATTCCAAAGACCCATGATCATATACTGAAGCAATAACACCTAGTTATAATATAACTTATATTAAAAAAGCGATAAGACCTAGTTATAGTATAACTCATTAAAAAACAATGATACTTGGTTACAATATAACTAGTCAATATAATGATATCATGGTATGACTTTTGTTATAACTCATATTACAAAGCAAGGGTACCTAGTTATAGTATAACTAGTCAATATAATGACATCATGGTATGATTTTTTTCTATATAGAGTGATATATATGTTAGAGAAGGCTATTGAGAAATAGAAACCTAGATAACATTATTATATTTTCCCTCTTATTATACTTGTAGAAGGCTAGGTATATTGTATTCGATATGCATTGATTGCATATTAGTTTGTCTTTTGACTAACAATTTTTACCATTTCTCCATAGTTTAAGAATACTCGTTGATTTTATTTATTTTTATTTATTTTAAATTGATTTATACATCATTCTATTAGTTGATCAACTTGAATCATTATTGCCGAGTGATTGTGTTCGATATGCTTCCTTATGTGTTTGCATTTACTAAATGCATTTAGTTCAATTATTGTACTGAAAGCTACCACAAAAGGAGGCATATGAATTTACTAAGTGCATTTACTGTACTGAAATCTACCTCCATAGTCTTTATGGCCATCACCACCACCTCTCTCGTCTTCAAGTTACCCTAACATCATGACATTCTTTTCCAGCTATCATGCTGCTCAGTATGCCATTAACTGCATATTAGTTGTTTTGTTTACCATATTTTGTACATACTCTCTATAGTTTTAGATTGCAAAATGTTTTTTCTTATTTTCTTGCATTTTAAAATTGATTTATGTATCATTTGATTTACCATCACAGACAACTAGTGTTTCGCCCCCTTTGTCACCCGTCGTCTCTATTATCACCCCACCGCCTCTTCATAGAAACAACCCCACCACCTGTTCATAGTCATCGAACCACCACCATTGCCGCTTCATGGTATAGTAGAGCAATACAAAGTTGGCACTGCGCTATATTGGATAGACAACATTGATCCCATTTCAACATTGAACCCATTTTAGTGAGATTAGAGAAATTCCTTTCCATTTACATCTTACATCAGGGTCACATTGTCATTTACATATCAATGATTAGTACACTTGCTTAATATATATGAAGTCTAAGTACCATGATTTTAGTTACGTTGGGGCATTCAATATCCAACCATCCATCTCTGATTCCGTTAAATTTGATGCAAGCTAGACAACATAAAGTTGTCTTATTTACCTTTGATGCAAGCTAGAAAATAGAAATTTGTATTATTTACAGGGTTTGATGTGTTGCTTAACCCTACATTAAGCTTCCTTTTTTCTCATTAGCATTACTTGTCAAAATACAACACAATTCGGCAACTATGCATTGCAACACACCTTGTTTTATATGAGCTAAGAAAGAAGCATTAATAATCCAACATTCATTTGTATTCTTGTGTTTTTTTTCTTCTCTTTATTTTGATAAGGGTAAGGAAAAGGTATGATGATGATGTCAATGATTTGAGAAACCCCTATCACATTATATGAGAGTTGTTCATAATGAGTATAATGACAACTTGATTCTTCTCTTGTTATTTATTAAGGAATATAATAACATTCATGATGGTTGTCAACTCATCTAGTATTTTAGTAGATTTGGACCAATAAAACTATCGAATCAATATCAAGTGCAGTAGGAACACTTTAAACTACTGATGAAATTACCATCATTAAGTAATGCAGGAACTTAGACCACCGATGATGTCACATAGCTCTTTATTCTTGACAAGACTACCACATTGTTACTTTGCATAATGAGAACTCTAATTATCGGTTGAGTGATGAATACATTTTTTTAGAACAATTGATTTTACTTTTCTCAATTGATACATATAATGTCATTCTATAAACAAATCAAAATTTTCTAAGGTTTTCAATTGTCTATTTAATTTTTATATGAGGTCGAGGGAAAAAATTTATGATGATGTCAATGATTTGAGATTCATCCCTATCATATTACATGAGATTGGCTCATAATAAGTATAGTGGCAACATGATTCACACACTGTTACCTAGGTACATGGTACATGCATGCTGAGAACTATGTTTTTTTGGTTGAGTAATGAATAGGAAGTTTTGAGAACAATTGATTTTACTCTCTCTCTCTCTCTCTCTCTCTCTCTCTCTCTCTCTCACACACACACACACACACACACACACACACACACACACACAATGCCAAAATTACTATAAATTGATCTATAATATGAATTGTAACTACATACACCAAAAAACAAATCGGTAACCTTATATAGTTGATGTGCCAATAGAAGAATGTATTAATTACTAGGTGGTGGCATACTTCTCACTATGGTCCTTAGGCATATATTTCCATAGATGACTTGGATGTATATCCTCAAAACTTATAGTGAGAAACACAAGGGGCAAAAGGAAGCAAGATTCAATGACACTACAATATATTATGAAGCCAATTGCAAACCATAAGCTCAAATATATCTATTTATGTCCATTTCTATATACATATATATGTTGTAAGTAGGTAATGCTTAGTTCTAGTTCGAGTTCAATTATGGTTGTAATGGTGTGGTTGTGGGTTTTACCTTTTGAATTTTCGCAAGAGGACATGAACTTAAAATAACATACTTGCACTTCATGAAATAAATATTAACTTGTTCTATGCTTAGGAAAACGACTTAGATGTTATTGATTGAGTTGTTGTTGACTCAGATGCTGATGCTTTCCCACTATAACATCCCAACTATTGTAGACACTAATATTGAGCCACTTGATATGGAAATTTTGTATTGAGAACTTTGATTTTGGATTATGCCCTACTCTCATTTCCAAGTGTTGAAAAATTGGACATCGTGATTTTGGCATTGATACCAAATCACCCGACATGGACATGATGTAATAATGGATATGTTTTTGGATTCTTCCCTATCACCATTTCCAGGTACTGAGAAACTTGGATATCAAGATGCTTCTCTTGTTCTATATAGAGAAAAACAATAACCTACAAAGTTGTATGGGACTTAACCATAACTAGTACCACCACACCATGATATTCCAAATAGTTTATTTGACATGAGTTGAATTATGGGAACAAAAATGGCCTATTATTAATCCCATAAAATGGAAGAGAACTTTGGACAAAGAATGGAGTCATGTTGCATATCATTCAAATATACAATATTAAATAAACAAATGCAAAGTAAATATATAAATTGCAAATAATTAGAACAATAACAAAACAAACAAGAAAAAAATCCATTACAAATGCGCAATGAAAATGAAACAAATTAAACTCTAGGCCAAATCAAATAATTGCTCTAGACATTGACAAAGTATTTGAAAGAAAAAATATGATCTAAGAAATAATTAGTAAAAAATGAATGAACAAATAAACAAAATAAAGAAAGAAAACAGAACTCAAATGCAAATATGTAATGAACACATAACAAAATGAATGATAAAAATATACTAGCATAGATCCATCTTAACTCTGGCTCTATCAAGCACCAAGAGAGATCAAATCCCTTGTGGTGCAATCCTTAATAGTTCATAAATACCCTGAGTGTAGGCAATGCATATATATTTTCTTTACCTAATTGTACTTAGCAATTTACCTTATTATTTATTAATATGCATTTATTAAAAAAGAATATCTATTTAGTGTTTTAATATAATTAACTTAAAAGTACAAAATCTAATATATTTTCCGTTATAATCATACACACACAAACTATTCCAATTAGGCTATCTTACAAATAGGCCCGCATTACTTAATTAATTATGAAGTAAAGCAGTTGTTAGTCTCTGTCGTAGGCAAAGACTATATGTTCTATGTTTATCTATTAGTTAATATTGATATTTCAATTTTTCCAAATATAGATCCAAGTTAAGTTTATATTTGTATTTATAAATTCTTTTTTGAAAAATCATGTCATGTTTTCATTGGATGAAAAGTATTGAATTGACCAATTTTACCATTGCCATGTATTAAAAAAATTAAGAAAAAAAACAAAAAAAAAAGTACCTTTACCTTAACCTTACCAAATTAACCTGCCAATCTGCCAACCAGTAACCAATGATTATTGTTGTTTGACATCGAAGCAATCATTTGACTCGTTTCATCTCAAACCCTTAAAATTTTGTCTTATGTGAAATTTGTTGTTTGTTATTTTGCTATGTGTAACTATGGATGCTCACGAGAAATTGGAGAAGGTGGGAGAAGGAACCTATGGGATGATGTATAGGGCCAAGGATAAGAACATAGGGCAATGGGTTTCCCTTAAGGAAAACGAGGCTCGAGTGTGATGAAGAGGGTATTCCTCCCACCACTCTCTGTGATATTTCCCTTCTATAGATGCTTTCTCAAGATATCCACACTGTCACATAGTTGCTTTCTCATGATATCCACATTGTCAAGTGTTAAAGGTGTAACAGGTTCTGCACATTCTCTCTATATTTTATGTATTTTATAAGGAATTTGCATATACATTTGTGAACAATAAACCCAAAACTGTATATGTGGGTATGTATCTGTATGTTTCTTTTGAAATCCCACTGTCTTTGTGCAGGTTGTTGGATGTGGAACTCACTCAAAACAAAGACGAGAAGCTCCTTCTATACTTAGTTTATGAACCCCCTTCTACTTTATGTCGTAGAGGTAACAAACTACAATGTACACGAGGGATTCGAGGGTGGATTGATGGCAGGATTGACACCCAACAACCTTCACATAGCTGCTCCCTTGCAATCTGATCAACCACGTGGTTGAAGGAATCCACTCCACCATCAATTTTTTTCTCATTGTTTGTGGGTGTTTATGTCATTGTCATTTCTAGCGGTGATATTGTTGATGTTGTCTGTGTTTGTCCATTGTTGACCATCTTTGTTACTGAATCATAAAAGTCTCTTAACTGGAGTTTATTATGCTAAAACCATTGTGAATATTTCCTGAGATTTGTATTAAAATGACCCCTCGCAGGATTCGAACAAAAGGCCACAAATGAAACCATCTGAAGAATCTGTGTAATACCCCGGTTTTGACCTAATTGCATTAAATTATATATGATGTAAAGAGCATTCATAAATCATGGTGTGGGCTCAAGGAAAAGGCTCCGCCACTGATTTAGAGTTTATGTTTTGGCAATTAAAATCGATGCCAATGGTTATCGTTCTAGCCGATGGCACCATATAATTTGGGCATCATGAAATATGCAATTAATAAAATACCTACAACTAGCTATGTCAATGAAACATTAAAGAGATAGGGGCATGCTTTCACAAGAAATGGGGGGGGATATTCAAACCCATAAAGTGGTAAACTACCCAATTTGTATTTTATGCCCAGTCATCCAAAAGTGGTTGAGTTATTTAATGCTTGGGATGGGAAGAGTATGTCAGTCCAAAATTGGAATTGGAGAAGCCATCAGATTTTGGAAAACATGTTTTGACTTCTTGGGCAAGTAAAAACCCAAAAACATATGCCCATTCCATCATTCATTCACATCCTCTCTTCCTCATGCATTTTCTGGAGCTCTGGGGCATTTTTCCTCACGTTGTAGCAGTTTATTTTGTCTTCCCCATGGCTGGGAAGTTTCTTTGCTAAATGTTCAGTGGCTGGGATCTCTCCTGGGCAATTTTCTGTTGTTTCCTCCTTCGTACGGTTGGGAAATTTTGTTTTCAGAGTTACACAGGAAATGGGAGAATAGATCCACGAATTGGGGAATCGAAGGGGTTGTTTTTTCCCACGTGAAACCCATAGAACATTTCTGAAACGAATTGTTCATCCTGAGTCATTTTTCCCCATTTTACCCATTCGTTTTGGGTTGCTAACCCATTTTGGTTATGTTTTGTGGCTGGGAAGGTAGACCCACGGTTTGGGTGTGAACAGAGGTTGTTTTTTCCTTTGGAAGGCCATCCAACATTTTTTGAACGATTTGGGTCACTTGGGTTGTTTTCCCCATTTTCCATTTCGATTTTGGGTCCCCATGACATTTTTGGTTCATACCCAAAACTTGCATTTTGTTTTGTAGTGCATCCCTGTGTCGGCTTGGCTGAGTAAGTCCAAGAATCCATATGTTAGTGGGATGACTGTATTTGGATGTGGTTATTGGCTTGACTATGGGTGTTTGGCCTTGATGTGTGTAAGTCTATGTCCCCTGGTTCCCTGTGGAAATCATGCCCAGCTCAGGGGTGGCAGTGATGCTGAGAGAGTAAGGAGCACACTGGCCTATGGTTGGGTGGAATGTTGCAGCGACATAGCTGGTTGCAGGACAAGCTTCTTTCAAGATAAGTATTCTTGTGTATTTTATCCCCACAACTATATTTGTTATGAAATAATATGAACATGCTGAATGATTGAATGGAATGTGTTTTTCTTCCACTGTATGTTAATGCTTTATGCTTCTGTGTATGTTTTTAAGTTCAATGCAATTTTTATATTGAATGGAATGCATAGTCGCGTCCTCTCTCTGGTAGAAGGGTGGGGACGTGACAATCTTTGCATATAACTATTGATGAAAAGTGTGTGAGAGTAATGTAATGTTGTTACAAGTAACGGGTACATCGATAATTATTGTGGAATCCTAACAAAAATTCCTCCCAAGATTATCAAGGTAAGTTCGTTTTGTAGTTTTTGGATCTCCAACGAAAAATTGATATTTAAATTTACTGTGTTTTCTGATCAGACAATATAACTGTGTTTAAATGAGGAAGCTTTAATGTTAGGAGGAATGTAGTGTTATATGTTTAATTCAAATCAATTGATTTAAGTTTTGTAGAATCTCATTTGTTTGGGTGGTTGAATTTCAGTGCTACTTTTATGTTCCATTAATTTTACTTTTTATTTCCTTTTCTTTCTTGTGATTCTTGGCTTTTTTGGGACAACAAACTATTATCTAAGCACATAAATTGAGAATTCATAGAAAATTTGGAATTATATGAATTATTTGATGTAAACTCATCTCCTAAGTCATTGACGCCCATGTTGCCAGCACCAGAACCTTTCATTTCTGCAAGAATTGAACTCGTGACCTATAGTTTTTTCTTCCCAATTTCATTTATTTCTTCTATTTGCTTTTATTGTTTGACATACTTTGTGGGTTTTGATATAAGGGACTGAATATATTATGCATTGAGTGCATTAGAAACGTGGTGAGGAATTTGCTGCTACAATTTTAGGGTTTGATGTTGATGAAGAATAAAGCGTGGAATATAGAGATTGTTTAAAGAATTTATACTTCCAATATAAAGGCTTGTGTGCAACAGAAACCTTATATTGTTTGCTCAAATCCTGTTGCTAATTTTGCAGGTTTTTTTTTCAAATTTACATTACAATGTACAACATAAAGAAAAAAATTGCATGAATGTAACTTTGTAACTGAAGAATACCATGCAAAAAATTCAATTTGTAGCCTGTGAACTTATTTCTCACATTTTCCACACATCATTGTGTAAGCTATTCCGTGCCTTCGAACTACTTTCTATTTTCAATAACGCTCTTGATTTTCTAGGGATTTGGATATTCAAAGTTCATTTTCTTCTTTATTTTTGGTTAAAAATTTGGTAATATGTATGTAAAATTTGCGCGGAGATTTAGCATGGATTTCCTTTTCCTGTTTTTTTTAGTTAAATTTTAAATTAATAATTCTCTCAAATTTAGTTATATCTGATGATTGGATGTAATTTTTAAAATACAACCCCACTTTAGCTCGAAAATTGAGCTTGTACCTCATCTTATTGTTCTTACTTAGTTCAAGGCTCAATTTGCATGAGATCTAGCTTGAAATTCACAATTCAATTTCATGTTTTCTGGTTTAAGATTACAATTTTGAAATAATTCTTCCAAATTCGATGGAAGATCAAGTTTGGAATTTCTCTTCTTTAAAATTTGACTCAAGACTCAAGTGTGTTTTGGTTAAGGGGATTAAGCTCTATAAATAGTGAGAGATGACAGTTTTTGGCTCGTTAGGTTCTATGCAAATTTGAATTCTAGAAAGAATTGCAAGTTGAATTTCTGCAACTTTGGATTTGGTCAATGATACATTGATTCATTCAAAATGAATTCCTAGTCAAATTTTTGTACAAGAGGATTGTAGGAGGAAAAGAGGACTTGATTTGGCAGAACTCTGCTACCATGATTTGCACCTTTTGTTTTCTTATCCTTCACTGTATTGATTGGACCTGAAATTTAATATAGATCTATACTAGTTCAAAAGTAAAAACCAAGTGTTCATAATGCCAAGAGATTACAAGAGCTTGGATATGACCTTGGGTGAAGCATGATTTGGACTGAGGAAGGAAAGTGGGATAAAAGAGAGGAAACCTTTTTTAAGAGATATTAGTCCTTTGTCAAGCTACACTCAATTGATTGGAAAGTGTATTAAGTAGGACCAGCCTTTAGGAGACATTATGGTAGGCATGTTCCTTGTATAATATAAGGAAATTAAAGAATATCATTTTATCATTTTTCCATTTTCTAACAATATGTGTATATTTTTTTATTCATATATATATTTATGTAAATGGTGGAAAATGATGCTTGTATTACAATCTAAAATAAAAGGTTTATATCTAATATTACATTAGATGATGACCTCTTACCTTTCCCAACATCATATAATAAGATCCAACATGTCGGACTTAGCACCAACCACTAGTGAGTCACTATCTAAGATGAAAATACATTCTCAAACTCTCAAATGCGGAAGGAAACTTTTAAAAGAATAAGAATCTTTTAGCCACCGATGTTCTCAAGAGTGTCTGTCAGTTCCATAATATAGCCAGCCAGATGTTCATGGGTTCATAAAAAAAACCAGCATAGATCCATCTTAAACTAGATCTATCAAGCACTAAGGTGAATGGATCAAGTAAAAAATTTGCACCTCTAGAAATTGGATCCCTTTGATGCTTGATAAATCCTATAATTGTTCTCTACTGATTAGCAAAGTTGCCAAACTCACTTGTCCCTTCACTCCAATTTTTTCATTTATGGAATCAACCTATTTTTTTTCAATCAGTGAAAGAGTTGAAAATCTTTGAGATATGGTGGGGACTTAAGTAGAGCCTGTGAATGTTTTGAACAATAATGGAGATTCTTGAACTTTTAAAACTTATTATCAATGATATGCTGGGGACCTATAACAATTAACAATTCAATCACACATAATAATTCATCCACAACACAAGATGTACCCTGGGAAAATCCTCATAACATAGAGGATGAAAAACTGTAGCAATTCTTCAGAGTATAATAGTTAGATTGCAGAGAATGACTTTTTACAACATAAGTAGATTTCCTAATAAGAGAGAATACAAAGCAATAGAGAAGATAGATCCAATGTAACAACTATATGAACTTGCCATATGCCTAGCATATTAATAACAATCCATAATGACTACCATGCAAACATTAGTGAATGGTCGCATGAGAATTATCCATACATTCATTACAATTTCGAATTGCCTTTTTTGAATAATCAATCCATGCATTGAATCTTCATAATGCACAACTAATGCACCGCACCATACCTTTGATCATGGATATTAACTGATAGTTAAATAACATTGGAGTGAACTCAATCTCTAACTGAATACTGATCACTTAGTTAACATGCTAGCATAAGTGTCATAGTGCATTAACTCAAGTGTCACATGCAACACACTTTCTTAACTAAAGCGTCGTCCTTTGATAAACTTAAGTGTCTTCTGTTAGTCTAAATAAAGTGTGAACACTTTAGTTAACTATTCCATGTTTCTTTAATCACGTAGTTAACCATTATTAACTAAATCTTGTTGATTGATGAACAATGATCTATTATTTACTTAACTGAATGCTAATAATTAATAGTTCAACTAATGCTTTAACTAAAGCACTAATTGAGGCATTCATATTTGATTGAAGTTTTATATCTTGAGTTCACTTCGAACTCTCTTTCTGTCATAATCTCTTTATCTTACTGCATGGTCTATGTTTAATCATCTATCATATCATATTATACTCAGAATAATTGTCACACATACTGATGATCATATATATTACCTCGGACTATATAGTCATATGCTAAAGCAATTCACTCTAGAGGTGACCAGTCTCTAGAGGAGACTTAATAGCTTTATCTACCTCAAATGACCATGGTTAGTAATACATCACATAGTATATCCTCATGAGTTGATACAACACAATTTTCCAGTCTTGATACAACACAAGACCCCATTCTTGAAACAAAACAAGAGCATCTCCACTTAAGGATATCCATCTCATAGGGTGCCATCTATGAGAATCATTTGACTTGATACAACACAAGTCTAGACTTGATACAACACAAGTTTGCAGTCTTGATACAACACAAGACTCCAATATTGATACAACACAAGATTCCAATATTGATACAACACAAGATTTCAATACATGCATCCCACCTCAATACTTGAGGACATATATAGAATTGATACAACACAATGTCTTGACTTGATACCACACAAGTCCTTAACTTGATACAACAAAAGTTTCTAACTTGATACAACATAAGTACTTGAATTGATACCACATAAGTCCTTAACTTGATACAACAAAATTTTCTGAGTTGAAACAACACAAGTCCCTGACTTGATACCACACAATTCTGGAGAATGCCACTTGATGTTGTACATTTAACACCCCCTCTCAACGAGGGAGACATTCTCTACTTTACTAGGAATTTCCTGCCATGCCAAGCTTATCTTGAAAGTAACTCAACTTTGTCACTGACAACAACTTGTCCACAAATTCGCAATATGCTCATCAATAGTTTTGTACTGCAATTTTATTTACATGACCACGACTTTAATGAAGAAAAACTTCATCTCAATGTGTTTTATCATAACACACTTAGGGTTTTTTGGAAAGCTTGACTATTAATACCTAATAACTATAAGCTTAAGTATTTAACCCTAGTAGGTAGATTCCCAAGCTACACCACTCCTTAGCAGGTAGTACTATCTGCAAAACACATTTGCTTCTGTAGTACTTTATAACATACATCTTGCTTCTGTAGTACTAGTTGCAATTTACATCATTTATCTCAGGCTAAAACAATAGCTGAATAACACAATAATATAATGAGGTATTCCATGTATCAAATACAATAAATAACCTAGTCTAATGCTCCATAAAGGTACTCAAACATATGCTTAGTAGTAAGAATAAAAATAAAACAGGTATGCTCAGAGACCATCATCTGGATCCGATCCATAATATAGTTTCTCAAAAATGGTAACCATGTGTTTTAAATCCATTATATACAACATTAGACATCAAATGTGTAATATCAAACAGAAAGAAAGTCTCATATTTTCTTTCAATCTTCAACATTTGTTGACTTCGAGAGTCTTCTTCTATCTAGAGAAGTTTTCTTGCCCTTCTCTGTGATGTTCTTCAAGTCCTGATCACTTTCTTAGTGATTCTTCTTTTTATATTGCAACACCCCAACTACCTCTCCGAGAGGTTTAACTATTCTCTGACAGTACATACTATAAATATTCTTTAGTATCAATAGTATTAGAGACTTTGACCATGTCTCTGCTCATGTGGATTCTCTCCACAAGGTATCACAACCTTTAGCCGCCTAAGCCATGTACCATGACTAACTCGTGGGGACTTTATCTGCTACTACCTGTTAAGACACATCAATACTCCCTCTTCAACTGGAGGAGTTTTTCTGTACTATACTAAGCTTTTCCTGGACACAGGCTTAGTAAGAATGATGGCAATGTTGCTCATATGTGGATGTGTACCATGTATCAAATATAACTGAATAGGAACCTCATAAAGATTTATTACTTTACAACATGCTTTATCTGGAGTAACATATTTGGTCTTCCTTGATCAATGCACTAGTTAGAAACCATATAGCTTTGAAACTTTATTTTACTGACTAAGACATATTCAAGTCCACATACACTTGTACCAAGTAGGTACCATGACACATGCTTTGTACATGTTTATTTACGGACTACAAAGCATATAACTGATAGGCTTGGGACCTGTGACTAACCAAATACATCTCAACTTGTTAGGATTATTAATCCTCCGTTGTCCAATTTGGTCATATGTCTAAATCGGGAGTCATGTCTAAATCGGGAGTCCATCCAGTCTATTTATAGTCATTAGCACCATTGGGTCACCTTGACCTAATTGGGGCACATGTTTTAGTTACTAAAGTGTGGGGAACACTAATTGAGGCTCACTGCCACTGATTGCACTTGATTGCATCAGTTTAGGAGCCTCCTAGACCAATCCCTACAATTTAGGAAGCCACTGGGAGTGCCAAAACCAACCAAGGTTAGTTCACTTCAGTTGATGACTGGTTAAGCTAAGTTAGGAGTCAGTTACATTCTGTTCTAGTCCTCTACATTCAGTTAGTGCTAGGTTTACTTGACTGCACTCATGTGGGGTGCATTTCTCACCTACCACAGTCAGTTAACCTTAGTCAACACTGAATGTAACACTTGAGTTGTGTTTTAGAGCTTCGATGAACTTCGATTATGGTTTAGACAAGGTCAGTTAACTACTGAGTCCTCCAATAGTGACTTAGACAAGGTCTTGGTTACCTACAGTCAAGTAGAGTCTAATCAATTCAAACTTCCTCATGTGGATTCGAATTGCTTGTGGTTATTAAAGCCATTGTACTTCATTGTAATTATCTATCTAATTACTCTTTGATTAATGAAAAGCATTCACAGCTGCAAGCCATTTTTGCACTATTTCATTCTTCAATAACTGAGTAAATTGTGTGATCTATCATGTGAGTTGTGTGTTTGTCCACATATCTATGTGCTCAATTTAATATGGTATCAAAGCCTCGGTGGACAAGGCACTTCTCCTCCTCAGATCTCCTACTGGATCATTTTTTGAGCAAAATTGCTCCTTCCAGCACTGCACCAGAAGCGGAGAATTTACCACATAATACCCCAAGAAAAGGAATTGTTGATCAAGATTGCTTGATTATCTAAGCTGGGTGTGAAGAAAATTCCAAAAGTGCAGGCTGTCTGACCTTACGGTGACCTTTTTTTTTTGCAGGTACAACTTTGAATGGATTCATCAGTTCCTCTTCTGACCCGATCCTCAGACTATTATGAATGGAATGTGAAGATAATTATATTTCTGAAAAGACAAGATCTCCTTTGGGTGTCTAATGGAATCGGTAGAAGGTATTTTTAGAGTGAAAATTACTGGCTAAATGCAAAGGATGTAGCTTTTGAAATAATGAAACTGGCTCTTTCTCCTAGCTTGCGCTACCTCAGTAGATCTATTAAAGATCCACAAGAACTCTAGACAAGATTGGACAGAACCTTTGGAATGATTGATGAGGATCATAATAGAAATTTGGAGAGAACATCCAACACCATAAGCATCCTTGATCCAAAAATCTTGGCCTCCACTCTCTCTTATGAAGTTGTTCAAGATGAAGAAGAAGCATAAACTTCTACACAGTCAATTCGAATTGAAGATAGTCTCCATGTAGTGACTCCTTCTCCTGATGCTCCGGAAGTTCATGAGATCTCTGATATCTCATATTGTCATATTGCTGAAACAGAAGAATACATTCAAATCTCTGATATTGAAGAAAAATTCTGCTGCACTTCCATGCAAACATTCACCGGTGATTTTCCTTTAAATTCTGTGCAAAATTTACCAGTAATTGCTTCCGAAAGTGAAGAGAAATTTGATTTTTCTCCCTCTAATGTTGCTACTGGTGTGAAAATATGTGATACCTTGGATATTTTGGAAGAAATATCAGATTACCAGAGTGATCCATTCAGTCCCCATGATCTATATTTTCTAGCAAATTCCTGCAGGATTGCATGCACCAAAATTCAGAATTTTGAAGAAGAAGAAAGCTTTGCATCCACCGTCTCGGTTAACCATTTATTTGAATCTGATATTAACCTTATTGGATCTGATATGATCTTATTTAGATCTGATCTGATATTTCTTGGTTTAATATATCAAATTCATAATCTTTCAGTACCGCTTGTAGCTGTTCTCATCAACGGTGTGAAGAAACAAGTACCGCAAGTCTCCTACAAAACTGCTGCTGGGGATTTGATTCCATTTCACAGTTTTGGATCTGTTTTGAACCTATTTAGATCTGATTTAATTTTTGATCTGATATTATTTGGTTCATATTTTAAAATCCAAAAGCCTTCAGTCATGCTTGTAGCTGCTCTCACCAATTTCGGTGTGAAAAATCAAGTAGCGCACTTTCTCTTCAAAACTGCTGATGGGGATTTGGTGTTAGTTTCCTCATATGAGGTTGCTGATATTTTAATATGTAATTCATTATCTATTTCAGAAGCTATATCAGAATATGGAGCTCAAGTATTCACTCTCAACAGTCCCAGTGCTTCTCTTTCATTGATCACATGCTCATCTCCTCACAGAACTAGTAAAGAGGAAGATTTTATGCATCCGCCTGGACACCTGCTCCTAATGCTTGGGGATGTTCTTACCACTCATGGTTTTGTGTTCATGGCTGCAACATATTAGTTTCTTGAGTGTTCCTCACATTCTCTAAATTCTTAAGAACCTTTTCTCACTTTTCAGTTGACTTTAGTTGCTCTACATGGGTCCAGTCTTCATCCTGCAGCTGTCTATATTTCTGATTTAGTTGAGCATATCATTATTCTTCCAAAGAGGAATATTCCTCCAGACATAATGATGGAGAGGTTCACATGCCAGGCCCCAGGATACCTGTGCACAGAAGAACCAGATTGATCCTGATTCTACCTGCTTAATTAGAGGGGGGGATTTTTTCCCATGTGGTTTTTCCCCAGCACCTTGTTTTTGAGCAGTTACTTTACTTTACTTGATGTAATGGGTGACCTATGGTCTTAGTTACCAGGGCCCACAGATTGTCCAAGTTAGCATTCAGGGGGGGTGTTAAGATTATTAATCCTTCTGTCCAATTTGGTCATATGTCTAAATCGAGAGTCATGTCTAAATCGGGAGTCCATCTAGTCTATTTATAGTCATTAGCACCATTGGGTCAACTTGACCTAATTGGGGCACATGTTTTAGTTACTAAAGTGTGGGGAACACTAATTGAGGCTCATTGCCACTGATTGCAGTTGATTGCATCAGTTTAGGAGCCTCCTAGACCAATCCCTACAATTTAGGAAGCCACTGGGAGTGCCAAAACCAACCAAGGTCAGTTCACTTCAGTTGATGACTGGTTAAGCTAAGTTAGGAGCCAGTTACATTCTGTTCTAGTCCTCTACATTCAGTTAGTGCTAGGTTTACTTGACTGCACTCATCTGGGGCATATTTATCACCTACCACAGTCAGTTAACCTTAGTCAACACTGAATGTAACACTTGAGTTGTGTTTTAGAGCTCCGATGAACTCCGGTTATGGTTTAG
Source organism: Pseudotsuga menziesii (assembly GCA_001517045.1). NCBI lineage: Eukaryota > Viridiplantae > Streptophyta > Pinopsida > Pinales > Pinaceae > Pseudotsuga > Pseudotsuga menziesii. The sequence continues at coordinate 1,929,893 of LPNX010622031.1, forward strand.
ACAAGGTCAGTTAACTACTGAGTCCTCCAATAGTGATTTAGACAAGGTCTTGGTTACCTACAGTCAAGTAGAGTCTAATCAATTCGAACTTCCTCATGTGGATTCGAATTGCTTGTGGTTATTAAAGCCATTGTACTTCATTGTAATTATCTATCTAATTACTCTTTGATTAATGAAAAGCATTCACAGCTTCAAGCCATTTTTGCACTGTTTCATTCTTCAATAACTGAGTAAATTGTGTGATCTATCATGTGAGTTGTGTGTTTGTCCACAGATCTATGTGCTCAATTTAATACAATTGACTTGAGATCCTCCAAATATGAAATGAGAATTATAAATTTTTGATTTGTCTTCTTATGTGTGGCCATGGAATTATAGTCCATCAGCCTGAAAGTCTTTAAGATCTGTTGCTGCACATTTTCCTTAACTGAGGAAAATCTTTGTCTGGTGACTGCTACACCACTAATCATAAGAATCATAACAAGATCCTTGAATACAGTTTTCATCTTCCTTATGAATATGAGCATCATGGAGGTTTCCTTTTAAGAGAAGATACATCAACCATTTTTACTGGTTTCTTTAGGAGCTAGCAAATATAGCTAATCCCTCTCACCATCAAGATGTGAGAATCATAATCTGGGTCCTCCATCATGGACACTTCATGCTCATCTATGTCTGAATCTCTTATTGATACATGAATATGAATAAGATAATTTAATTATCTTCAAGAGTATTTACATCTACCAGAATAGGATTAGGGATTCCATTCTGACTTCTTCCTAATAGATAGGAACCTCACAATCTGGTACCAAAAGCTTCTTTCTTCACAACATTCCACTCTCTTTTAGGACCAGTCATCAGAATTACTCCTCATTCAATACATGTCATTTTTACTTGTAGGTTAGGGCATATAGTTTTTCCCTTCAATCCAAATTCAATAAAGTTATTAGCAACCTTGCATAATCCAATCATTTCAATAAAATGACAAACAACACACACTGACATGCAAAACATTTTAACCAATGTTTCAATATAACCATATCTCATGAATTTTAATCACATGAATACTTCAATGTATATCTTGTTTATAACATAACATCTTTCCTAATCCCGGGAATATAGATTGTAATAAAACAAAATCTGATTTTATAAAATCATATTATAATCAAATAATCATGTATCCCTACATTCATATATCATGAATAATCATGCAACTCTATATTCATATCCTTATGAACAATCATGCAGCCCAACATTCATATCTTATGAATCAATTGTGCAACTGTATATTCATATATTAGGAAACAATCATGCATGCTTTATAAACATATCTTATGAAACAATCATGCATTCTTTATATTCGTATCTTTATGAATTTTGTTATTTTCCAATAAGGGAAATACAATCAACATATATTCTCACAAATCCTAATCCCAGGAATATGAATCTCTATATGACTGTAATGAAAACATTCAAAAGCATATAGACCTAAAGATCATATAATAAACAAAATACAAGTACTTATCTTTTATTGTTTTATGTTCTACCTCTTGATCTCTGCTTCCTTGCAAAGATTATTGGAGTCCCTCGGTCTTGATCTCTTTGCAAATTTGAGTGCATGCAGGAGGTAGCGAGTATCTAGATGGGGAAACTGGATCCCATACAACTTGGAGTGAATGCTCTTCTCTAGGAAAATAATTCTTCCAATGATCATCATCCTCTTCTTTTAATGAGTTAGGATCTCATTACACACAAGATTTATTGAAGAAGGATAATATCTTATCCATAAATCCCTCGCCCGTTCAACCAATTCATCCAATTTTGGAAAGACGACCATAACATGAATTCTGAAAATTTCATCTTCAAATACCTGATCGTATCTCTCAAAAATTATGAATTTTTGAAATCCAATGGCCCCTAAGCTAAATAATCCCATTTGGGAAGTGGGGTTTCAATGGTTTTGTATGATTCCTTACAGAAATTATAAATGCTCCACAAAATTTGTCTCCTGAAAAGTAACAGAAATTGTGCATATTGACTTTCCCATGAATTTTCCATCCATTGGAAAAGGCTCATCACTCATTGAGGTCATGTAGGCATCTAGCATGGTACTTAAGAATGCTTAACACCCTTTCCTTCCATGTGTTGAATTTGGAAGTACCTTCAAGTCGGTCTTTTGGTTGGACGAATATTGATGCCATGGCTGCAAGCTTTTGCTCAATGCCTCAAGATCACATAGAATTTAGTTTGCATGGGAAAAACTAAGCTCCTTCATGCCCTATGCTCTGATACCATGTGAATGTTTTGATCAATTATTGGGGATTCTTGAACTTTTAAAACTTTTATCATTGATATGATGAGGACCTGTTACAATTAACAATTCAATCACACACAATAATTCATCCACAACATAAGATGTACCCTAGGGAAAATCCTCATAATAGAGAGGATGAAAACCCCCAACAATTCTTCATAGTATAATAGATAGATTACAGTGAATGTTTTTTTACAACATAAGTAGATTGTCTGATAAGAGAGCAATAGAGAAGAGAGATCCACTGCAACAACTATATGAACTTTCCATATGCATAGAAAATTAATAACAAGCCATAATGACTACCATGCAAATCCCAGTGAATGATTGCATGAGATTTATCCACACATGCATTACAATTTCGAATTGCCTTTTTCAAATAATCAATCCATGCATTGAATCTTCATCATGCACAACTAATGAACCATACCTTCAATCATGAATATTAACTGATAGTTAAATGACATTGGAGTGAACTCAATCTCTAACTGAATACTGATCACTTAGTTAAAAGGATAACATAAGTGCCATTCTGCAATAACTCAAGTGTTGCATGCAACACACTTTCTTAACTGAAGTGTCGTCCTTTGATAAACTTAAGTGTCTTATGTTATTCTAACTAAAATGTGAACACTTTAGTTAACTATTCCATCTTTCTTTAATCACGTGTTAACCATTATTAACTAAATCTTTCTAATTGATGAACACTGATCTCTTCTTTACTTAACTGAATGCTGATCATTAATAGTTCAACTAATTATTTATTTAAATCACTAATTTAGGCATTCATTTTTAACCGAAGCTTTATAACTTGAGTTCACTTCGAATTCTCTTTTTGTCATAATCTCTTTATTTATGATCTCTTTATCTTATTGTAAGGTCTATGTTTAATCATCTATCATATCATATTATACTCAAAATAATTGTCACACATAGTAATGATCATATATATTGCCCTGGACCATATAGTCATATGCTAAATTAATTCACTCTAGAGGTGATCGGTCTCTAGAGGAGACTTAATAGCTTTATCCATCTCAAATGACCATGGTTAGTAATACATCACATAGTATATCCTCATGAGTTGATACAACACAAGTCTCCAGTCTTGATACAACACAAGGCCCTAGTCTTGATACAACACCAGACCATCTTCATTTAAGGAGATCCATATCATGGGGTACCATCTAGGAGAATCATTTCACTTGATACAACACAAGTCTGGAGTGTTGATACAACACAAGACTCCAATCTTGATACAACACAAGATTCCAATCTTGAGAAAACACAAGATCATAGTACATGCATCCCACCTCAATACACGAGGACATAGATAGGACTTGATACAACACAATGTCTTGAATTGATACCACACAATTCCTTAACTTGATACAACACAAGTTTCTGACTTGATACCACATAAGTCCTTAACTTGATACAACACAAGTTTTTGGCTTGATACAACACAAGTCCCTGACTTGATACGACACAAGTCTGGAGAATGACTCATGATGCTGTACATTTAAAACATAGCCGACATAAAGAATATGTTGAGAATCCAACCAAAAATAGTACAGTGACCACTATGTAACAACCAACTCATTTTGGCTAGAGAATCAAGAGGTTCACTCATGCTTGTGCAAAACTTGGAGTAGGCTCAACAAATAAAATTATAGTTTATTTTAAAAATTTAAAATTTTTTCATTGATATACGGATCACCATATAGATTAAGCTACCTCTCTTAAAATGTTTCAATCCAAAATATATTTTAAAATTCTTTGAATGGATAGCAGAAAGAACCAATGTAGCATTCATGGGTCCTATGCTTGATTCAATTATGAAAAGCATGGTACCTAGGTTTTGATGACCTTGTAGGGCCAACATCAGGAATCTTGGTTCGATAGACATGTCATCATCCTCTTTCTGAAAATTATGACCTAAGATTCCCTTAGTAAAATGAATCAAGTATGGTTTCGAAACATTAACACTATTATATCGCAACTTTGTTCAATTCGATTTCTACTGATAGCAACTCCACACACATAAAAATCAGAAATAAAAAATAAATATTTAGTTAGATACTTAGAATGCATACAATATGAGGTAGATTTTGGTTAGAATACATTCCATATGAGGTTATGGAGTCTTGTTGAATGTGGGTTGATTCAGACATATTATTGTGGTGTAGGTGGCTTTATTAAACTTTAGTTTCATTGGAAAAGGTATAGGGGAAAAGTGCATTTTGTATCTATAATCCAATGCTCAAAATGATGTCTTATGAGATATTTCACATCAAGAATTTTATCATAGGTCCTATCAGGTACGAAAAGTATTACTTGAGCTATGAACCATCGTATCTATTATATCCAAATTGCTAGACTCAATGGTGCTTTTCATTGTGGGAGAAATGGTATTAACAAATCCAAAATAAACTCGTATACTACAAGAGAAAAATGTATTGAACTAAACCACATGTTACACATGTTCAATCTTGTAAAAGTACTTAATCTTGGTTTGACAAATCAATTGTGATATGATAATGTATTTTCCTTCCACATACATACAATTGAGCCAAAGGGCCAAGGTGAGGGAAATAAAATTAGCACAAGTTACACATCTTTAAGCTTGTAAAATTCCTTAATCACAGTTTGACAAATTAATTGTGCTAAAAAAATGGCTTTTCCTTCCACATGCATATAATTGAGCCAAAGGGCCAAGGCGAGGGCAAGAAAATTTTCAGCGCTAGTGAGCACCAATGGGTCACTAAAATGAGTGATTAATATCAGATTTCATATTTACACAAGGAGTTGCAAGGAACTTTACATGGACTCCACTCAATTTCAGACACCTTCAGCTAATATGCAGAGCGATTGCAATTGAACACAACTAAGTAGTGGCGTTGGATCATAATAGTAACCACACATAAAACATTGAACCTTCACATTGTTAATTTCAACATTTAATTATTTAAGCCATGAAAATTATAAAACAAAGTAAAATTTTCATATTAACAAGTAGAATACCTGGTTTTCCAGCAGGTTGTAAATGGTTTCCTTAGTTTTCCTGGAGTAGCTCCCTTTTGACCACTTAGCACCCCCCAAAGTGATGAACCACCCTACTGACCCGCTGTTATCATGCTGGCCCTGGGAAATCGATAGATTTCCTAGCCCTTGAGCCAATAGACCATTGAATATTATAGCAGTATTTCCTCTGTTCTCAACTTCTTTCTCCACTCAGAACTCTCCTTCCTTTACCTTCCAATTTCTGAATAAAAATCCAACCCTTTGTCCTCCCTTCACTCTTCCCCATATACTTTCTTTCTCTCAAGAAGCTTCGGGTTTACTCCATCGCCCCCTTCAATTTACTCCCAACCCCCAAAACATTCATTTCCATCCAAAAATAATATACTTTCAGGTACCTATTTTTCTCGAATAGTTCAATGGAATAAATGCCAATTAATTTAGTTAGGTGATTTGGATGCACATTAATTAGTAATTATTTGATTCGTTCTCTTGGGATTTCCATGTGATAGTGGGTTATTTACTAGACCCACTCACTATTTTAACATTAAATATGTTTGGATAAAATTTACAAGAATATATTTGTTAGTGTTGACTTTTCAAGTCGGTAATGGTGAGTTTCAAATATATTACCTATCCGGGTTAATTGTCTTACATGGCATTAAATTAACAAAACTTATTACTTTAATACCATACTATCTCATCTTTTAAATATCTTTTTTTTTAATAATTTTTATTTTACAATTGCTTCGAGTAATACTTTGATTGATTGGTTTACTCCATAATCCTTATAATAATTGAGTTGCTATGCTATATTATATGGTAAAGGACAATTATGTCATCGTTAACATTAATTAAATAATAATAATTAGGCTTAAATAATTAAAAATAATATTTATTTGTTTATCCGATAAGTACCCTAGTACCAACGCAACATCCTTGTATTTATAAACAAAACACCTTTAAGGGTTTTAAACAATCATGATAACAATTAAACAATACAATTCTACTACTGGCATATGGAACAATATTTTAAGTTTTATGCACGATAATTTCCTTTTGACTATTCTAATTGAAGATACTTAACTAATTGTTTACTACAATTTTCACACACATGTAACAATCTTAAAAGCTCATTATCTTTATTGGATCATCGCACAATTAACTTAGTTATTCATAACAACTTATACAATCATTTAACATGCATAGTATTTATATGTCAATACTAGCATATATATGCAAAGTGTGCATGCGTGGCTAGTGTATGCACAGGTCAGATACGTACTATAAACAAACCCCATCCCACCTATGCATACCTGCTAAATATTAATAGTGTTCCCCCCCATGCAGAAAGAGAAAGCATATATATATACAATATAATAAATTTAACATTCTCATTTATTTAACAATTATCCTGTCAAGATTTCATATCATTATCTTTATGTTTACGTTAGTTTCATCAATCAAGTACAAGGAAGGGTACCTATTACCACTATCTAAAGATCAAGGAATACCCAACCCTCAACAATAATAACTAACATATCCTTCCATCCTAACCTACGTCTGCATCCTCCCTATCCTTCCTCTCCTAGTACAAAAGTGGATGTCGGCTTCACCGACCTGACCACATAAGAACCTGAGAACGATAGCATTGACTGAACATCAGACCTAGCCTCTCCTAGCAGGATTTCAACCATCGTCATTTCAACAACATGGGGAGCGTGTCTTAGCACAACCCTCCCACGATCTCAAGTATCATAGAAACATAGGGTGGGAAATAAATCCATCCCTCTCAAAATACTGGGTCTACACCCTTATCAACTCATACTCTACTGCTATCGAGATTATTGGTATGTGTCATCGTATCATCACTTTTGGTTGCTAAGGTTTACTGTATAGCAAGTTCTTATTCCACATATCATATCAAGTGCCCGACTATTTCATAGTCCATGTGTCATGTGAGTTAGTATTTCTCAAATTACACATTTATAACTAGCATTTTCACTTGATAGTACCATTTCTTTTCATGTGACAATTTTAGTTCATCACAGGTACACATGACATATAATAATTCAATCAATCACATCATAAGATGGTATTCACGTACCGCATCATATATTTCACATCTCAATAACAAAAACATATAAACATATACTAGAATCGTAAAACAAAGGAATCCTATGATAATCATGACATCATAACCACCTAAACATAGTAACATCATGATCATAGTGACATCATAAAACATAGTGACATTATAATCATAGTGACATCATAAAATATAGTAACATCATATACTCGGGTCCATCATGTCATAATAAAGTATACTCAGTCGAGCCGAGTTCAACATATAATAAGCAAATAAAGTGCAGTGTGTCTAAATGATAAATATGCCTAATCAAAATATGGGGCGTTACAAAAGTAGAGTTAATTCTTATTTATGAGAAAATGTAATTTGAAGTAGATTTTTATTTTTATTTTTATTTTTTGAAAACAATTAGGTATTAAAATTAAAATCATTTTACTAATCTAAATGGAAAAATAACAGTTAAAATCTTTGCAAATACTATAATCAACTAGAGGTGCATGCAACTTAGTCCCTACCTTTTTAATTTATTAAAAAAAATAAATTATTTGAAATACATTTAAAAATAAAAACAAAATCTAAGTAAACTCTTACATAAATAAATAAAAATTATTATACCAATATAGAATGTTTTATATCCATATCAACAAATATTAAATGTTAATATTTATAAATCTTTAAAATTTGTGAAATTGCAAATTTAAGAATAATATAAAGTAAGTGAACATAAATAAATTAAAAATATTTATTAAAAAAAACAATATAAATTACAATACAAATAAATAGATGTGAGTTTATTGAATTGTTTATATTGTTTTGACATCAATATTTAATATTATTAATACAAGAACCATTTTTTAAATACTAAATAATTTTTAAAATATCAAATTCAATAATACAATAGAAACAATTTCTCATAATAAAAACTTTAAATTTAAATTTCAAACTTAAGTTATAAATAAATATCAATTACATCATAATTGCAAATATTAACCAACATAGACCCATCTTAAACCCGTATCTACCAAGAACCAAGAGGGATCAAAATTCTTGAGGTGTAAATTCTTTTTATCTTAATATTTTTCCATGTTTAGAAATATCTACACCTCAAGAATTTTGATTCCTTGTTTGCCATAGATAATTAGGTTAAGATTCTCCACACATTGAAATTATTTTGTTGATTGAATATATTTTTGATTGTGCATAGATTATATAATATAAATATATAAAAAAAGATATAACTTTTTAGTTTAGGATATGATTTTTTATTCTTTTAGTTTATGCCAACATAATATATATATATATGTGTGTGTGTGTGTGTGTGTGTGTGTGTGTGTTAGAAACATTAAGAACACATCTCCTCCATACTGTTTTGTAGATCACCTCGCTACTCTCAGTGCAATAAAGCAACTTACCTTCTTTTAGAAATAATAATACATAATCCAAAATTCATACTATTTTTTAAAAGGAAAAGAGATTAAAAAATTAATTTTTTTTCCAAGAAAAAAATGTCTTTATTTTGATCGAATAAACTTGAACTGCCCTCTAGGAGCATACATTATAAAACACAACATTTGCCTTCAGTTTTCTCATGTTATAGGCCTTTCTAAAAATTAAAAAAGTATTATATTATAATTATATTTATTAATATTTTTATACAAAGTTTATTTAGGAATTCATTTGGTATCAGTTCATCATCGTTTGTCGATGCTGAGGTAGAGCTAATGACAGAATGATCATTATGATTTTCTTAGATGGATTAATTTGTGCATATTGATGTGATGGATCAAGCATAGTTGGCGTTTAATGTTACTGCGAAGTATTACACATGCTGCTCATACCACGACTCAAAAATAAGGTTTTCTTGATGTTGGTATTAAAGATCGTTTACTTTCTACTGAAGTGGTGGATATTGGATGTAATATTGTTAATCAGATTGAATGTGTGGGTAATTCGATTAATCAGACTTCACTGGTAAGTGGTTTTCTTTCTTTTGACAATATAGAGGTATCGGAGCGAGGTGCTAATGAAGGTAAAAACTCTATTGACATAATTGTGGAACCGGATGTTCTTTCAGATTATGTAAAATCTGTTGATAAATATTTTGCGAATCAAAAGGGTTTGAATAAAAGGAAAAGAACAAGAGTTATCATGAAGAAAAAACCCTTCAATTTGGTCCTAAGTGAGGACATAGATTTAAATGATATTGTGCTAACTGTTGAGACTACTTTAGTGGTTAGATTTACTAGCAGAAGGGTTAATGAATTGGGTTTGCATAATTGGGTGAAGAAGGTTTAGGTGAAGGATATGGTATTGCATGGTGTTTTTTGTCTTCCTCGTGGATGGTTAGCTTTTATATTTACCCGTGTTGATGATGTTTTGAAATCTATAGCCGGAGTTTGGAAATGGGATTCTGTAGCTCTTTTTTTGAAAGGTGGTCGCCATTATTCGATCCCAGAACTGAAAGGCATGATAATGTACCAATTTGGGTTAAAATGCCTCATTTTTCTTTCTAATTTTGGTCTTTTGATTTTTTCAAAGTTGTTGAGAACACCATAGGACAGTTTGTTGAAGCTGATTTATCTTATATTCAGACTGGTATTATGGCTATGGGAAAAATATTAGTTAACCTGGATTTACGGGAGGGTTTAGCTAAGTCCATTATCCTCCAGAAAGGGGATGTCTCTTTTGTTCAAAATATTGACTATCAAGGGATTCCCTTCAATTATAATCGCTGCCATAAATATGGTCATGCGGCAAAGGAGTGTTCTCTTTCCTTTAAAAGGAAATTATGGGAACACAAGAGTTTGTTGACTGGGGTTTGGAAGGACAAACGACAAGCTTGGGTGACTGGATCTGGTTCTACTTTAAAAACCCTTGTTATTATTTCTACAGATTTTTTGGAAGATATAAGGGAGAATGAGTTCCAGGCTCAACATTAGATGGGTTTGTATCAGTAAAAGATGAATTAGGTTATCGTTTCTGCATTGGGATATGTTTTTTCTCCTAAATATTCCGAGAATGGTGATGGTTATGAACTATAAGAATCTTGGATCTCTTAAACCTATTCATATTAATAATTTCCCATCTCAGTTAGATGAATCTGATTTACCTGGTTTACTCTATTCTGTAAAGGATTGTTGGATAATTTTATTCATAACAAAACCATTTCTACTTCTTTGGTAAATAATGAAGAAATTATTCCTTCTAACATTTTAAGTGTTAGTCATAATGTGGAGTATAACACTCTTCCTTTTGGGAAACCTGCTAAATATAAGGATTCGTACAATTGAAGATCTAGTAAGGGGATCTCTATTTCATTGGAGGTTGGCGATTATGGAAAAATGTCTGAAGAATTGTAAACTATTTTCTTTAGAAGCGAATCAACCTTCTGTGGTATGTTTGGATTCATGTTTGAGACAATCGTTTTTTACTAGGGACTTAGAGCAGCAAAGGCCTAGGATGGGTTTTCTAAATGATATTATTACCCCTTAATTGTCGAGGGTTGGCTAACTTATCCAAAAAACTAGCATTGAGGCGGTTAATTGAGATTCAACATGCCTATTGCAATCGAATAAATTTATGGAAGAGTTTATTGTCGAAGAGCTATTTAGAGGCTAAGAATATGATTTTGGGTGGAGATTTAAATTTCTCAGTGGGGTATTCTGAAGTATGGGGTCCATCTGTTGATGTATTTATAGCTTTGGAATGTATTCACTTGTATATTTTATATCTTGTATTTCTTTGTACCCCAATGTTCCTATAAGAAGAATCATTAATGTAATCAAGTCATGTAAAATCATAGAGGTTAACCCTCCTTTGTAGGTCGGGGAAAAGGTCCCCACAGTTGAGGGGTACTAGGGTTATTAGACTCTCCTAGTGAGGTCATCCCTGGTAAGTAATTGTCAAGTGGAAAAATAGTATAAATAGAGAGTGAGACTCTCTATTTGAAACACACACTCACTCAACTGTAGCACATGAGTGAGAGAAGAGGAGCTTGCACAAGTGAGAGAGAGAACAACTGTCGGATATCATCTTTGCGTTTCTGGGTTTTACTTTTGGTGCTCATTCTATCTCTGAGGAAGTTGTGGGGTTTTCTCCTTTATGGTTTCCGTGAGGAAAACTCTTGGTGTCTCTTGTCTCTTGTGATTATTGCTGTGCATGTTATTCTCTCAAATAAGATCCTAGATCATATTGATTAAATGATAAAAATCTAACATGGTATCAGAGCTAACCTGAGAAGAAGGCACTGTGTAGCTGCAGAAGCTAGGGATTCTTATTTTTTGGGTCTCTCTCCATAGATAATCAACAAAAGGAGGCTAGGCTAACTCTCTATTAAAGGGCGCATCTTTCTGTCAAAGCATAATTTGATTCCAGGCATTTTTAAGTTTTTGACCTGTCATTACTACGGGAAATTAGGGCTTTTCACAGAAGAGGAATTTTTGAGTGAGACCAGCATAGGATTTCTCTCCTCCTCAAAATCGAAATTTAGAGACCAAGATTGAAATTTTTGGTTGGGTAAAACTCCGGTAAAGTCAAACCCTAATCTGACCCCGGACCAGAAAACCCTAAAAGACTAAAACTAGTCATTTTGATAAATTCACTATATATCAATATCGGAGAAGGCTCAGGAGCCGAAAATTTTACAGGTTGAATATAAATTCCTTATGTACCCTTTGGAAAAGTTTTAGCCTTAGATTTGCTTTATTCTGGGAGATATGATTCCTCCAAATCAGGGTTCCATTCTCTCCCTGGATTCATCCCTATACAGGACACCTAGGGAAAATTGCTATATCTTGGTCTATGAAGGTCTAAATGAAATTTATCAAGATGTTCCAGATAGGGAACGGACTGTACTTTCTTTGATAAAATGTGCAGACCCCGAAGGTGAAACGGTGACACGTGGAAGTATGTACAAGTTCGCTATGCTGAACAGTCCTGAAATAAGTCACCTTGGGAAAATTCTCATAAGTCCCAATTGGTGAAACCAATTCTACTCAAACCTACGTTGCTAGAAAGAGGACATACGATAATACCTTAGTACGAAGTTTCAGACACAGAGGAGAAGAGATTTTGGAGATATTGCAGAAATAATATCAAGAAATCATGCAGAAGAAATTGAAGAAAACTAGGGCATCAGGTATTTTGTAGTTCTGATCACAGTTTTGGGAAAATGAGTATGCTGCTCATCTCTCCTTGAGGAGGCGCATATTTCTATCCAATCAGATCTAAAATATTCCAAGTTTTGAAAATTAGGTTTTCTCTAACAAACCCTAGATCAGCCAGATCCAGAACAAGGACGGACACCTCAAATCGGTAAGATCTAATCTTTTGCTATTTACATTTGAGGTTCTCATTTCAAAATGACCTATCACACCCGCTTGATGAATAGCTTTGTGACGCTGACAACTTCCAAGTATGGAAGTATAGGACCTCCATGATCCTTGAAGAAATTGACTTGGATCATCTCTAAGAGCCAGAGGGAGATGTGGCTAAGGATAGAGCCAAGATAATCATTGCAGATTCTATTAAAGATCATCTCTCATGTGTCATCCATGAAGACACCAAAAGGAAGTGTTTGATGCTATGACAAAGTAATCAAAGAAGAATAAGATATTGTTATAACCACCTTGAATGACCTCCCAAGATCATGGGATTCATTCATTCGAGGAATGTGTGCCAGAAGGAAGTGATTACTTTTAGCAGACTCTGGGAAGAGTGCACACAAGAAATAGCTTGACTCATAATAAGAGAAGAGAATATAGGAGCAACTAAAGATTAAGCGCTCATGATTTAAAGAAGATCCCTCAAGCGATGAGGAATATGAAGAACTCAATTCTTGAAGAACCTATTATCCATATTATCATTTGGATAAGAAATGATGATGTTATGAATGAAGAAGATGATGAAGATGAAGGCTCAAGAAGGAGTCTACCCACGAAACAAATAAAGATAAGTGTTCAATTGTCATTTCATGATATTGTTTGGTTATGCATTTGTTTATATTCAATTGATGTGTTATGCATGATAGAATGTTTGCATTAATGACATTATACTACTAATAAGCATGTGATGGGTAAGTAGCTTATGGTGCTATACAACTCTCCATTGCTACTTATCTAGAATGAAACCTCTTTGATGACATATTGGATTAGTGCATAATCTCAATGATGTCATGGTAGAGATGGAAGGAATCTAGAAAGTTTACGTAAGATATGGATGAATGTTGTATTGGCTAAAATAGTTGCATGATTATATATTTATGCATAAAGAATTTTCCATTATGAATATGCCTTATGAAATGTTTCTAACTATACAACTGGTGCATTTGACTTGTAGGAAATATCACGTACAATCGCCTACACGAAAACAAGGATGAGACTTGTTCCAAAGAACAAGTGATGACAGTTTGAGAAATAATCCAAGATGAAGAATAAAATGACGATACTTTCAAATAAAGAAGAGGTCTCAGACACAATGCGGTTATGTGACACCGTTGAGCGACATCATTGATGCATAGCCTTCCAACTATGAAGAAATAGCCAAGAAGAAAGGGAAGGAGTGCACCAGTTCAAGAAGAATGATGTATAGGACGCGATATCGAGACCTGAAGGGAAGTTCGTAGTATCTTCCATATGGATTTACAAGATTCAACATGCAGTAGATGGAAACATCGTGGGATATAAGGAAATATTCGTAGCACGAGGATTCTCATAGAAATAAGGCATAGACTACGAAGAGACATTTGTAGCCACTGGGAGTTGAGACACATGACACAAAGACTCATGTGTGCAAATTAAAGAAGGCCTTGTACGAGCTCAGAAGGAACCCATGGGATAACACATAAATGAGGAACCTCAAGATCACCTAGAGTGATGAAGATCTTCACCTTTGCTACAAGGTTGAAGATGAAATCCTATAGAGGATGACAAGCTCACAGATGGATGCGAGAAGAACTTTTGAAAAGGTTCAAGATAGAGGATCTTGGTATCCAATAACCATATATGGATACATAGAATATTAGTGGTAGAGGAAGCTACTTGTCACTCCAGTACAGAATGTTTCAATGCATAGAGTACGAAAGGAAGAGGGAGAATGATGCTCTGCTTTAGAGGGAGTGATTGTAGAAGATCCCGAGGTTCGACATGATGCAATGGGATGGAAAAATTACTGATGGCTCTAATATTTACTGAGAATCAAGAAGATTCCAACCTTTAATTCAAGGTTGAAGGAGGAATACCAATGATGCTCCTGTTATATGTCGATGACTTGTTCCTGAAAAGGAAAGAGGAACTCATTAGAGATGTAAGAAGGAGACTTGCTGTCGAGTTCTAGATAAAGGACTTGGGTATGATGCACTACTTTCTAGGCATGGAGGTGTGGTAGAGTGCGGATGGAATCTTCCTTGGACTAGGGAAGTATGCAATGGAGATCCTGAATAGGTTCGGGATGATGGACTGCAAGGCCATGGCCACACCTATGGAATCGAACCTGAAGCTACTAAGTGATGCTTCATTAGAGACGGTTGATTCCACGATGTATTGTCAGATGATTTGTTCCTTGATGTACCTGATGAATACAAGACCAGATATTTGCTTTGATGTGAACACATTGAGCCAATTCCCAACTGATTGCTGCAAAGCATATTCTGAGGTACCTGAATGGTTTCAGTTGATTATGGGCTAAAGTATGAAGTGAATTAGAAGATTAACCTGGAGGTTTATGTGGATTCAAATTAGGCAGGCAGTACCATTGATAGGAAGAGAACTTCGGGGTGCGTCTTCAGTATGGGATCAAGTGTGATCTCTTGGTTTAGCAAGAAGCAGTCCTGCGTGCCACATAGTACAACCGAAGAAGAAGAGGAGCAGTAAAGATCCAATTTGTGATCCAGATCAAGATCTCTCAAAAGAGGGAGTACTAGCATAGCCGGTGAGACAGGTTGTCTGAGCATAAAATCCTGGCAAAGCTCGTAGGTTTCTCATATGTAAAAAGTCTTGTAGGTTGTCCTTAGATGTAATCAGTCCTGTCAAAACTCGTAGGTTATCCTTGGACGTAATCATCCCTGATTTGATTCTATCCTAGAAATGACCAGAGTGAAGTTTGAGTACTTCAGGGAGAAGCTTGGTGTTCTCCAGACCGAGGTTCCTTCCAAGGGGAAGTGATTAGTACGTGAGCCTTTCTGACATGGTGGTAGGATTGGTTCCTCCCATGGTTAGATATAAGTGTTCTGCCTTTCTGACATGGTGGTAGGATTGGTTCCTCCCATGGTCATATATAAGTGATGTGCCTTTCTGACATGGTGGTAGGATTGGTTCCTCCCATGGTCAGATACAAGTGCTGTGCCTTTCTGACATGGTGGTAGGATTGGTTCCTCCCATGGTCAGATGTAAGTGCTGAGTACTACATCCAACATGAAAAGGGATGGCTCTGTAGTGGAAATCCTTGCAGAGGAAAGGTACTGCATCCAACATGAAAAAGGGTTGGCTTTGTAGTGGAAATCCTTGTAGAGGCAAGGTACTGCATCCAACATGGAAAAGGGATGGATCTGTAGTGGAAATCCTTGCAAAGGCAAGGTACTGCATCCAACATGAAAAATGGTTGGATCTGTAGTGGAAATACTTGCATAGGAAAGGTACTGCATCCAACATGAAAAAGGGTTGGCTCTATAGTGGAAATCCTTGCAGAGGCAAGATACTGCATCCAACATGAAAAAGGGTTGGCTATGTAGTGGAAATCCTTGTAGAGGCAAGGTACTACATCCAGCATGAAAAAGGGTTGGCTCTGTAGTGGAAATCCTTGCAGAGGCAAGGTGCTGCATCTAGCATGAAAAAGGGCTGTCTCTGTAGGGGAAATCCTTGCAAAGGTGAGGTGTTGCATCCAACATGAAAAAGGGCTGGCTCTGTAGGGGAAATCCTTGTAGAGGCAAGGTGCTGCATCCAGCATGAAAAAGGGTTGGCTCTGTAGGGGAAGTCCTTGCAAGGGCAAGGCAGTACATCCAACATGAAAAAGGGTTGGCTCTATTAATGAAGATCTACATGGAGGCTCGACCTACAAGCAACTTGAAAAAGGGTTGGCTCTGTAGAACTTCCTATGACAAGAAGAATTGAGAGATAGCACCATTTGCTCAAGATAGCGGGAGCAATGATGATGACAATATAGTGATGATCCAGCTTTGATGAATGATCTAGTGACGAATACTTGTGCTGATGAATTGTGTGAATAGAATACGTTCCTAGTTAAGAGGGAGAGTTGATGTATTTGCAACTTCGAAATGTATTCACTTGTATATTTTATATATTGTATTTCTTTGTACCCCGATGTTCCTATCGGGAGAATCATTAATGTAATCAAGTCATGTAAAGTCATAGAGGTTAACCCTCCTTTGTAAGTCGGGGAAAAAGTCCCCATAGTTGAGGGGTACCAGGGTTATTAGACTCTCTTAGTGAGGTCGGCCCTGGTAAGTAATTGTCAAGTGGAAAACTAGTATAAATAGAGAGTGAGACTCTCTGTTTGAAGCACACACTCACTCAACTGTAGTGCATGAGTGGGAGAAGAGGATCTTGCACAAGTGAGAGAGAGAACAAATGTCGGATATCATCTTTGTGCTTAACTTTTTCTATTGGTGCTCATCTTATCTCTGAGGAAGTTGCGGGGTTTTCTCCTTTATGGTCTCCCCGAGGAAAACTCTTTGTGTCTCTTGTCTCTTGTGATTATTGTTGTGCATGTTATTCTCTCAGATAAGATCCTAGATCATATTGATTAAATGATAAAAATCTAACACCATCCGCTCATTCTGATAATCTTTCTACATATTTTATGGAAAAAATGGAAGAATTTGGCTTGTTGACATTGCACCATTATTGAAGAAGCCTACATGGACAAATAAGAGAGCAGGTAATGCTAGAATCGGGAAAAGAATTAACATATTTCTTGTCAACGAATCTCTCTTGGATAATCAGTTTCATATTAATCATGGGGTTTGTACTAGTGTAGATTATGATCATTTTCTTGTTTTAATGGAAATTTTGGGGGGAAATAAAAAACCTCCGTGTCCTTTTAAATTAAATCCTAAATGGATTGAGGAGGAAGCTTTTGTTAAATTATTATCCGATGGATGGATTAAGTATGATGTAACTTTTGAGATATCTCCTTCCAACTTGTTTATTAAAAATATTAAAGTGGCGAAAGATTTGTCTATTAAATGGTCTATTGAGAAAATATAAAGAGAGGATAGGAATATAATGATGATTGAATAGAAAATACAAGATAAATTTCATGAAAGAGGTTTTGTTTTTTTCTTCGAAGTTTCTAAATACGAGATTATAGACCTGGAAAGCAAAATAAATTTGATTCTACAAGATCGTGAACAAGAGTTGAGAATGAAAAGTAGGACTTTATGTATGGAGAGTGGAGATGATAATTCCAATTTTTTTCACTAGTTTGTCAAGCACAGGAAAAATATTAATATTATTTGGAAAATAAACTACGATGAAGGATTTATTGTTGAGGGTTTTGAGGATATAACATCTACAGGCATTCAACATTTTCAGAATTTATTTAAAGATGATGATAACACTTCCTTGGATGATATTGTTAGGATCACATATATATCTCCTTCCTTTGTTGATGAGGATATGAATGATATGTTGATGCAAGAAATATCCCTTAATGACCTAAAAGGTATTTTGGGGAAGTTCAAGCATGATAAAATTCCCGGAACAGATGGTATTCCTATAGAATTTTATTCTACCCATTTTGAAATTCTGGGAAATGACTTACTGCCTGTTATTGAAGAATCTAAAAAATGTGGGAAAATTCCAGGGTTTTCAACTCTACTTTCTTAGCTCTTATTCCTAAACATGAATCTCCTGAATGTTTTGAAGATTACATGCCTATTTCCCTTTGTAATGGTATTTATACAATAATTTCCAAAGTAATTTCTTCTAGGATTAAAAGAGTACTTAATGAGTACATTTCTTCAGAACAATTTGGTTTTCTAACTGGCAGAAATATTAATGAAGCTATTGGGGTTTCCTAGGACGGTTTGCATTCTATCAAATGCAAGAGGTTGAAATCTACTATGATAGGAATTGATTTATCAAAGGATTATGACAGAGTGAGTTGGGTTTTCGTAAGGATTGCACTTTCTCAAATGGGTTTTGTTGTTCCTTTTATTTCCTGGATTATGGGTTTCCCGGTATCTGTATCCTTCTCTATCCTCATTAATGGAGAAGCATCCGATTTCTTTCATTCAAGCATATGTATTAGGAAATATTTTCCTCTAGCTCCTCTCTTATTTCTAATCATTGTTGAAGGATTGGGAAGGGCGATTTTGGAGGCCAAAAGTTTACTGGTATATCTTTTGGTGGAAATATATGTCTGTCTCATATATTTTTTGTAGAAGACATTTTGATCTTTTCAGATGGCTCTCTAAAAGTCTTGAAGAACATAACAAAAATTTTATAGTATTTTTGTTTGGCAACTGGAATTCTTATCAACAAAAGGAAATATTCTCTGTTATATTCCAATCTCAAGGAGCTGGAGCTAAGTGAAATCAAAAGTTTATTCTCTTGTTTCCATGTCTCCAATTGATGACGATATTAAGTACCCTGGTTTAAGGTTAAAGCCAAATTCGTATACTATGAAGGATTGGGATTGGCTTATTGCTAAGTGTGAAGCTCACATTTATAATTAGATGCATAGATGGTAATCTAAAGAAGGAAAAATGATACCGGTAAAGTCTATTTTGGAAGCTATTTATGTATACTAGATGTACTTTTGGATTCCTGTAGGTGTAATTGAGAAAATCAGGAAAACCCGCTTTAAGTTTTTTTGGGATGGTTGCTCTAATAAAAAAAATATGGCATGGGTAAAATGGAATTCTCTAGCTTTACCTTAAAAACATGGTGGCTGGGGGTTTAATAAACTGGTTTTATTTTCCAATGCACTGGGAGCAAAAGATGTTTAGAAGTTGATCTCTCGTGATGGTTTATGGGTAAGTATATAACCAAAAAAATACATATATCCACTTTCAGTTCTTGATTGGATCAGAAAGGAGAATAAAAATAAAAAAATCACTTCTTTATGTTGGAAATATGTCATTAATTATTTTCATATCATTGGTTATGGTCTTACTTGGAAGGTTGGAAATGGAATATCTGTTCGTTTGGGAGAAGATCCATGGATTGGATTTAGTCACAGGTATATTTTGTCGGATCATATGCTATAGTATGTTAAATAATATGGGGTTTTCAAGCTACAAAGTATTGCATATGATAATATGTCATCAGTTAGAGGGCAGGGATGGAGATCAACAGATTCTATAGGATTTACTAGAAATGACCATATTGTGTGGAATGAGTTTTTAGGAAACTTAAACAAGTGCAATGTTAGGATTCAAGGTTGTGAAGATTCTTTGGTATGGATGCATTCTACTTTGGGTTCATATACTCCAAAATATGGTTATCAATATTTAATTCAGGATAAGGTGAGTTCAGGGAAGGTCTGGTGGTGGAAACTAGTGTGGCAATATCATTGTCCTCTTAAATCTAAAATCTTCATATGGCTTCTACTTTAAAATAAGGTACTTGCTTGAGATGTGTTGAAAATAAAAAAAATTAGAAGGTCTTCGTTGTTGCTATCTATGCAAATGAGATGAATAGACAAACACGCATATTGTTGTTACCTGTTCTTTTTCCATATCTATCTGGGATGATGTTGAAAATTAAATTCATATAAGGAATATTTGGCATGGAGAAATAATTGAAGATTATCTCAAGAATTGGAATGCTAACAAGTTCCTGTATTTTTTCAAAGCACTTCCTTTGATTGTGTTATGGTGAATATCGATAGCTCGAAATGCCATATGCCATTGACGAAAAATCCTTTATTCCTTTTCAAGTTGCATCTCAAAGTTTTATGTACTTTGCGAATTTTCCCTCAAGATCAAAATAAGGTAAGATGTGCCATGTAATGGAGGAAGTTTTCGATGATACTAAGCCATGGGATTATTTTGACGGTGTAGCTAGTGGTGAACCAAAGAGAGGTGGAGCTGGTAGTATTCTAAATTTTTCTAAATCACATATTTAGTTTTAAAGCTGGTTTGGGCCTTGGAACTAACAATTTTGCAGAGCTCAATGCTATTCGTCTCTTATTATGGCTTGCTTCTGAGTATCATATTAATTATCTTAGATTGTCATTAGATGAGTTAATGAGGACTATATGATTCACTCTATTCAACTGATTCCTCTACTGGATATCAAGCATATTTATTGTGAAAGAAATATTGAAGCTGATAGTCTGGAAAAAGAAGGAATTGAATTGGATGATGGATAATGGATTATAACTGAAAAAAAGAAGATGAAGATTCCATATTGTTTATCGGAAATTTTTATACAGTAGCTTGACAAGGCATTTGCAGAGTGCCCTTTTTTTGAAGACTTTTTTATGGAAGTTATTTATTTGCATCTATGATGCTAATTCTATTTTTCTGGAAATAGAATGAGGAATTTTTTTGCAATATGTTGATAAGGCATAAGCAGAGAGCCTTTTTTTCAGAAGATAATTTTGATGAAAGTTTTTTTTGCAGCTATGTTACTATTGTTGTTCCTGGAATGGAATGAGGAGAATACAAGATCTTGATGAAAACTGTTTTTGATTGAGAATGAATTGATAAACTTTTTTTGTTTAGAAAAATGGATGTTTTTACGAAAAACTTATATGTTGAAGTATATGTTATTATCAAGATCAATCCTTTGGAAAGCTGATATTTTGTTATGTAAAACATACACGTATGTATCTATGAACAAACCTATTTGTGAATGGGTGGATATTATTTTTTATGAATACACATGAGATGATCATGAACACATTTGAAGAATGTAACGATATTTTAAATAAAGTTATGAATTTTTCTGTAAAAAGAAATGTTTAAAAGTTTATTTAAAAACTATATTACAACTAAAAATAAAAAAGTAGGAAATGAGAGAAATTTTCACATGCTAAAACTAACATAAAATATAAAAATTGTTTATTTGGTTTTGAAAATTAGTTTAAAGTTTACATTAGAAAAAATTAAGAATATTAATGGTACTATTTCAATACAAACATATGGATTTAAATTATATAATTTTTTGGAATAGGAAGGAATCATACATACATACATAAATGAAGTGACAACAATACAACATTGAAGGGATAGAATTACAACACTTTATCATAAATATTTCATGAATTTTCTAAAGTTTTCATAATGTATGTAAATTTTATTTTATTTTTCTATTTTTAACTAATGTGGCCAATAAAAAAAATAGTCTTTTCATGGCGTATAGGTCAATTAGAGTTCAACACATATGAAAATAAATTCAATAAATAAAAACATATTGATATTATTTTCTCAAACAAATGCTTTTAGTTTCTTTGTCAAACTAATAAGGTGAGGTGAAACCTAAAAGTTTTTTAGTGACTAAGAGTTTTTTTAGTGACTAAAAGTGTTTTTAGTCATTGCCTATGATAGATACTAAAAAATTGAGATAGATCTAGCAATTATTTATTGTAGTTAAAAAAAAGATATCCTAAAAATCATTAATAATCTCAAAACACACACACACATATATATAGCTCGGTGGGCTAGCTCAAGTGGTTGAGTGCTGTAAGTTGTGAGCAACAGGTCTCGGGGTCAAATCCTCGAGTGGGTATACATCGCTATATAAGGGCCTCATTTGGTGTCCCCATCAGACTAACTTCGTAATCAAAGAAAATGGTTGAGGCCCCTTCGAATGGGCTCCCTATGCGTTGTTCCCTTGAGTATATATATATATATATATAAGTTTAATAAGATAAATTAAGTGGTTGAATGTTTAAACTTTATGTAAGATATTTAATATAAATATCATAACAATACATTTAAAATACAATAACATAGTTATTAAAAAATCATATGATTATTAAAATTCTTAAAAGATAAAAAAAAATAAAAATTAGATATAATATAAGCTTAAAATTATGTCTCTATACCAACCACATGAAACATAGTTTATAATGAATGATAAATTTTTTTATTTTTTTTTCTGAAGGAAAAAAGCATGTCCTTGTTCTTCAATATATAGAATCAAAGGGCATCTGATATACCATCCCTATCATAGGGTTACAATCAAACAAGATCATGAAGGAAGTCCGTTTCAGCTAGATTCCAAAAACGAGCCTCAAACACTCAAGAGCTGGCCATGGGGAAGGGTATCAGTACTCATCGACCGAGAACTAAAGCCAAGTAAAAAAGAAGGGCCTACAATAGTAGTCAGTCCCTTTCAGCCATAACAAATCGTGAACACAAAAGCACAGAGCTACTATCAAAAGTTCCTGCTCCATATTCATCCAAAGGGGTGCAAAAAAGAGGAGAACAAGCTCTTGCACCGAGCTCAAAAGAGCTGGAAAGTATTAGAAGAGGCCAAAAGGCCATCAAGAAATTCAGAAAATTTACCACATCCAGGAGCCAAAGATGGGGCAGATTTTGATAGTTTGTTTGCAAGCTGGTTGTGTTCACAATAAGTATGACTGAAAGACAAGTGAAGGAAACAAGTACTAAGGCTTCTTGTATCCATACACAAATGAATAAGATCTAACGGATTCAGAGCAGCATTTCCCTTTGCCCAATTTATGATGACAGCTGAATCACCAAAAATGTTCAGACATGGAATCCCCTTCATTTTTGTCACAGACAGCAAAGCCCAAGGCGCTTTCAGTTCAGCTTTGGTATTTGTACAAGTACCAGCCCCCATATCAAACTCAAAAGAGTGAGACTCATTCAGGAATAAGCAAAAATCAGCTCCTCCTTTATAATTTGTAGCTGCCCCATCAAAGAAGCCATAGGGGAAGACAAGAGAAGGGCCTGTTCCATAGGCTCTAGGATTTTTAACCTTCATACTTGTAGCCCAATACATCTAGGAGCATGTAACACTCCGGTTTTGACCCCGTTGCATTAGATGTACATGATGTATATATTGTAAATGATCATGGTGCGGAGCTAAAGGCCAAGGCCCCACCATCGATTGGTTATGCTATGTTTCGGATTTAAATTCTCGCCGATGGTATATCGGGGGCATGCGGCATACATATTAAGTTTTGTCATCATGTAAATATACATCTTTAATTAAATGAACCCAACCAGCTATGCTCACTGCAACCATAATTAAAAGGGCATGATTTTCTCAAGGATAAAAGGGGGGAAATTGTCAAACCTTGAGCCATGGGAGAAAAACCCATATGTCACCACCCTGTTTTGATTTTTCCATCTTTCCTTGTTTTATTCCAACCACCACCATTAAGAACTGCTGTTGTTAGTTGAGGCAGTTATGGCTGGGAGTGGAGTGTGGCAGGACTGTCAGTCCTTGCCCACACGCACACTCCACCAGTGTGGTTGACCTTACAATGGCAAGCAAAAACCATCGCCATCACTCCAGTGGACACTCCACTCTCTCCATGACGGTGTCAAAACACTCACGCACTCCACGATGCCATTCTTTCCCTGGGTTGTTCATTCTCACGCACAGGGATTTTTCCTGGTTTTGACTCACGCAGTGAGCTGGGAGCCGTGCTCTTTCATCCATGATTTCCCGTGAAGGGCTATTCACGTTTTCAGCCGTATGATCTCCTTATAAACTGGTATGGCCATGTAATTTTCCCATGATTGCAATGTTGAGATTGGGACCGTTGTTCTTCCCGTGAGTAATGGTTGTCGCCGTTCTCCTCAAGATTCGTTGTGTTGCTGTGGTCTACCTTATGTTGTGTTTGTTGGGGTCTCCTTACATTATTGGGGACGAGAGTCTATTCATTTTACCACACAGGCATCTATTCTGTTGATCTCACACAACTAGGAGGGGATCCGCTTATCGGCCGCCATTCACGTTTTTCCACAGAGTGGAATCCAGTGTGTTTTCCCTCTGTATTTTGGGGTTTGGTGCAAGTTTATCTCACGCATAGGCTGGGAGACTGTATTTCTTCCCCAGTGCGGTTTGGGTAAGTTTTCCCAGTGATTTTGTTGTCCAAGACGGACTGTTGTTCCCCACGTTTGTTGGTTGTGTATGCTGTTACACTTTGGGGCTGCCGCGGATTGTTTGGAGTTGTTTTCCCCTGTTAAGCTGTAATTGCTGATTGATTGCATGCGTGCAATGGTTGGTCTTTGGACTGTGTTGGGAGCAGGGATGGGGGCATGGTTTGCTTGATAAACCTGGTGTGTTTGGGAACCACACAGACAGAGCTAGAGGGCTGGCTTTCTTCTCCACAACCACTGAATAGCACTGGAAGGGAAGGCAGGGCCTGAGGGACTATGTAGTAGAGAAGGGACTGATTCCTTGTGTTGGGTGTGTGTGGGTGTCTTAGAATTCAAGCTAGTTTTGGTGTAGGTGTTCCTAGCTCTGCAATGGGCTCACCAGCTTAGCATTTCACCTTTCCGAGCTCCTTGATGGCCTGATAAACCTGACCATGTTGGCTTGGCTATCTTGTTGATTTCCTGATAAACCCAAATGTGTTGGCTTGGCTGTGTTTTGTGTATCCTTGGCTATGTGTAAGCCTGCTTGTTCCTTATTCCTTGGATAATCATGCCCAGCTCGGGCATGGTAGCGTTGCTGAGAGATTAAGGAGCACGCTGGCCTATGGTTGGGTGGAACGTTGCAGCGACGTAGCTGGTTGCGGATAAAGTTCTTCATAAGATAAGTGATCTCATCCATTTTAATTCTGCAATCATATTTCTGTTAATGATTATGATGAACATGTTGACTGAATGCTTGTATGAATGTATGTTTCTTTCGCTGTGTATGATAAATAATTGCATCTGTGCATGTTCTACTTCAATGCATTCTATTTCTGTATTTTTATGAATTCACATGTTCATGGGGCTGGTAGCCCAGGTGGGTAACACCATGGTAGCGTCCTCTTCGCCGGTCGGAGGGTCAGGGATGTTACAGAGTAATATGTAATTTGATGGAGAATGCCCAGAGTCATTGGATTTTTTCCTTCAAAGATGCAGAGATTTCATGCTTTCTAGATAGCCCAGGTGGCGAAAAAAGGAAGGAAGCAGCAGCCAGAGTGTCTAGAAAACCTTGCTATCTAGTTACCCAGAAAGGTGTTGAGATTATCACTTTGGTGGAGAGGTTGAAAGTGATACTGATCACTTAAGCATTCAAATACAGTTTTCTAGACAGAGCAAGAAGAGAAAAGGTACTGAACACTGTCCTCACCCATGCCACAAAGAGCACATATGTCGGGCCCGATCCATCCTCTTTTCTAGAGATTGTCCCATGTAAGTATTTTGTTTGCCAATGCCAGCCATATGAAACAAGGAATTTTCATGGGAAGAATGCCAGACTAGAGGAAAGCATGAATTTTGCTACAGGTTGGAGGAGATGAAGATAGAACGATTAAGTCATATACCAGTTCTACAGTAATAGTACCATCAAATTTATTATGATCCCATACTAAGGAGTCAGCATGTGAATTGAGCTGGATCCTGCCATGTTCCAAGCATCTTGTATAGTTTTCCCATGCATATTTCCAATCCCCTGCAATGTTCAAATCTTCCACCGTATACCAGTAGTTATGCTGACTAGGGAGGATGTTCTGTGCATGGGTGAGAGTAGTAATACCCAGATCCTCAAGATACTCTCTGAGACCCAGGGGCAGCTCTGATAGGGAGTGTGTTCCAATAATCCTCTTTTCTAGAGATTGTCCCATGT
>LPNX010622031.1:1965120-1977286 GCA_001517045.1 Pseudotsuga menziesii
CGCATTGAAGATGAGGGAAACAACAATTGGTTATGTACCTCCGCTTGTTGTGTATGGGAGTCTCAAGCCTCTCCTAGGTGAGACATACCTGCTTCATTCAGGAGCTCACTTATCCTACCCTTGATTGCTTGTGTTTGGCTTTAGATTTTCTTGGTGATTGCTTTGTGCATGTTAGCTTGCCTAGGGTTTACGTAGATAGAGAGTCTTTTATATTTTTGAGTCATTGTGGATTCGGGTGCGGTGCCTCGCCATTCTCGTCGTTTAGCAGGACTTTCGCCTTCTACATCTCTTCCTCCTTTAGGAGAGAGAAATAGATAGTCCAGGCAGACTATTTCACACATTGATTCACACACGATGGGAGACCATGTAGAAGGTATGCTTGAACCACCTTCTCCCATTCAAGTGGAAGATGGGGAGTTTACTCCTAACTATGATCCTTCACCTGATTTGACTGATTTAGGTCCTGTGATTTCTGAGATAGGTACTTTTCATGATAGACCTTCTTACTCTAGTGTTGATCCCCCATTGACGCATTGCTGGTAGGGAATGCCGAAAGATGATGAGACTCATTTTGAACCCATGAGCACTAGTTATGGTAGTTATGGTATGTTTGGTTTTCCCACACATGATTTGGCATTCCATGTTGAGTATGAGTTTGAGCCTAACACTATGCCTGGGGGCACTCTCATTCCTTACCATGTGGAGAGGTTTGGGAGCACAAGTCACATTGCACCTTCAATCGCGGCGGTGGAAGCTACATCACATATTCCTCCTAGGTCTAGGGTTAGTGATCCTATTAGAATACCATATCCGAGATGAGTGACTATAAGGAATAACACATACATAATTACACAAGTCCCTTCGTCCTCTGTCCCTAGTTCTTTGAATGTTCACCCTCCACCTCATTCACATGGTCCTTTGGGCTGGAACGTTGCTACGAGTCATGTTTGTACTGCGGTTACTCGACCAGTTGTGTCTCAGGTTCAAGTACCGCTTGTTGTTTCAGGAGGTCATGCTCATACTTCTAGAGGTCATATTCCTATTTTTGAAATGTATATTCCTACTTCCGGAGCGTATATTCCTACTTACGGAGTGTTTCATGGGACATTGCATTCGATGACTTATGGACCTTATTATGGGATGCAGTTTGGACAAGGTTCTTCACCTTATGGGTGCGGGTATCAAAAACCTGCTTACTCTGCAAATTATGGCTTTGTAGCTCCGAATAGTCAAGGTACACCACACTATGGTGCTTCCATGCCACCCTATACGGGTCAAATGGGAGGAGGGCACTATGGCCAAGGCCATGGTGGTTATTCTAATCAGACCTATGTGAATCAGAACTATCAGGGAGCGGTCCATTGACCTAATCATCCTAGGCTCCCTTTCCTCGCAACGCTGAATCTTCCTAAAATGTTGAGATTGACGAATGATCCTGTAGCTCATGACCCGGCTTGGCTGGATGTCCCTACTAAGATTCCCTTAGACATACCCAAATTCAAGGGCAAACCAGGAGAGGATCCGAGCGAACATGTTACTACCTTTCACCTATGGTGCTCTTCAAATTCCTTACACCAGGACTCAATCTGTTTAAGGCTGTTTCAACGCGCCCTTACAGGGCCTACCACGAAATGGTATATAGAGCTACCTAGGGGGGCATTCGCTTTGTTCGATGACCTAGCGATGAATTTTATTAACCACTTCTAGCTACCAATGCGTTATGACATTGGTACAGAACTCTTGTCGACATTTTAGTAGGATAAAGCCACACATATCTTGGATCATATCCAAGAATGGCGTAGACAAAAGAGGTTGATTAAAGCCTTTATACCACCAGAATTCCTACTCGAATGGTTCCTTAAGTCGTTATTGCCTTATATAGCAAAGGATGTTTCTACAACTGGAGTGCAAAATGAGGAACAAGCCATTTTTAGGGCACAGGAACTGGATTTGATTTATGCTCAATCCGGTTTGTTATATGAGATCATTCCCAATGCTCCGCGTTCTAGTTTCGACCCCAAAGTTAAACCTAGACCACATGCCGATGGCATTGTTGGTTGTGCGAGTGCTAACCCTGTGGATTCGGTTGCAAAACAAGTCAGTCAATTGTCAATCAACCAATCTGCTTTGGGATAAGCCACGACTTCATCTTAACCCACCCAAATGGCGAGTGTGCTTTCGGTGCAATCGTCAGACTAGAAGGGTAACCAACAGCCCGAATGGAATAAAAAGAAGGGTAAGAACAATCGTAAGGGTGGGAATAGGAATGAAAATGCTAATAATAATGACAAGAACGCCCGTAATGCTAGGGGGGACAAGCAAGCTAAACGTAAGGTTAAATTTCTTTGCAAGTTGTGTAAGGAAGATCACCTCACTTACTTGTGCCCTCGTATCAATGAAGCCTTGAGGTTCTTAGCACAGGGCCTAGCTGTGCTGACTAACCCTTTACCTCACAATCAAAATATGAACTTGAGGACCCATGATCAGTCTGGTGGTGATCTAGATCCGCCGGAGGGTAGTGGTCGTGGTTGCATTAAAATGGTACGTGCTGCGAAGGTTGTGACCCATGCGAAGGACTATGGTTCATCACAACCCAACCCAGGAAAGGAACCTGATCCATCGGGGACTCCTTTGCGTATTGAAAAACCTGTGGATAAACCTAAAGCTGCACCTTGCATTCCTAAGGGAGTCCTTAAGCATTCAAGGCACAATTCTAATGCTCGAGCCGCCCAGAACTATTCTGTTGTTGAGGATTTCGACCACACTCCTTGTGCGATGTCTGCACTTGAAGTACTTCAGAGTTGTCTATCGCAAAGGAAGGCTTTGCTTTCTTCCCTTGGTGTGAATGATGATAATTCTTCCTCCACAATTAAATTTGAAACCGCAGGACTTCAGCCTTGCTTGCCTTACTATGTGTCTCTTTTGATTCATGTAGAATGTCTTAACATGACCGTCAAGCGCACTGTGATTGACGAAGGCGCTGCTGCTTCTGTGATGTCTTTATCGTGTTGGAAGGGTTTAGGTTCCCCTGAGTTGTCTAAATCTGCAACCATGTTAACTATGTTTGATGGGAGATCGTTTAGGTAGCATGGGATCCTTCCTTCCCTTAAGGTCCATTTGGGAGGGATGACCATTGCGATAGAGGTTGAGGTGGTTGATGCGCCCCTTGACTACAATCTCTTGCTGGGTAGGAATTGGATGTATAGTATGCAAGCCGTAGCTTCTTCCCTATTTCACATTGTATGCTTTCCATTTACCGGGAAGATAGTTACGATTGATCAAATGTCATTCAAGAATCCGTCAGTTACCGCATCTTCAGGAGCTTCGATCCTGATTGTAGAGCACTCTTAGCTGGCAACTGGGAGTGTGGGTGTGGGCATGTATCCATCCCTCATGGGAATTTTTAGTTGCCCTGCACCTATCCTTATGATAGGGTCTAGTTTTGGTGAGGCTTCGACATCTGTGAGATCAGTGTCTTTTCGCACGAGTCATATGGAAGATCCTTGGATTCTTCCTACACCAAATACTTCGAGTGAGCCCATCGTAATGGACGTGCCGTTGCCTGCAACTATGGTAGCTTATCAAGCTAATATTGAGTGTGTTGCAGAGCCTAGTCCTTCCTCTTCGCAGACGGAGGAGGAGGACCCATATGTGATGCCTGCATGGGCAGTACAGTCTTCTCATGCACACAACTTCCTTGATAGTGTTTTTCCTTCAAACGAAGCGATTATTGAGGCCATGTCGGGAGTTGAGCCACCATGGGAAGAGCTCCATCATAGATCTTACTTTCTTCCCGAGCTTGACCGCTTGGAGCGTGAGTACTTTAGGGAGGTTCTTAGTGAGAGAATTGGTAGTCCCGTGGTTCCATTAAGCTCTCTTGGTCTGATGGCTGATGGAAACATAGCAAATATATCTCCAACAATTCCTATCAATATCTCTCGCGATCCTGGCAGGATAGAGAATGTCTATATTGGGGCAGAACGTTCCCATGCTGAGATTCAAGAATACACCGAGTTGTTTAAATAATTTCATGATATCTTTGCTTGGTCTTACGATGAAATGCCAGGTATCAACCCTCGCATTGTCGAACACGAGATTAAGACTTATCCCAACGCTAAGCCTGTTCGACAACGCTTGCATGCGGTGAATTCTAGGAAAGCACCAGTGATTAAGGCAGAGATAGAGAAACTGTTGAAAGCCAATTTTATCTATCCTGTTTCCTTGACAGAGTGGGTTTCAAACCCCGTTCAGGTTGGCAAGAAGCAGGGAGCGATCCGCATATGTACTGATTTCCATGATTTGAATCGTGCCCGTCCTAAGGACAATTTCCCCACACCATTTATTGATTAGATTTTGGATGAGTGTACGGGTAGCAAGGTTTTTTCCTTTATGGACAGCTTTTCCAAATATAATCAGATACAAATTAAACCTGAGGACCAACATAAGACTGCATTTATTTGTCCTTGGGGAACGTTTGCATATCGGAAAATTCCTTTTTGGCCTTACGAACGCCAGAGCTACATTTCAGCGGGCAATGACCTTGATTTTCCATGATCTCAAATCGATTATCGAAGTGTTTTTGGATGACCTTGCTGCTCATTCTCGTATGAGAATGCATCATTCCTATCATTTGAGATTGGTATTCGAAAGGTGCCGCCATTATTTGGTTACGTTAAATCCTCACAAGTGCATCTTTTGTGTGAAGTCGGGTCACTTATTAGGATTCATCGTGTCTAAAGAGGGTATAAGAGTCGACCCTTTGAAGTTGAGGCAATACTTCAGTTGTCTCCCCCGAAAAATATTCGTCATCTTCAATGTTTGCAAGGCATGGAAAACTTCTTACGGAGATTAGTTCTCAATTTTGCCAATTTGACTAGAGGCTTCATGCATCTTTTGAAGAAGGACACCACCTTTTGTTGGGATGAGAGAGCCCAGGATTCCTTTGATGCGCTCAAGCGAGCCTTACCATTCGCCCCGGTGATTAGTCCCCCAGACTATAGCCGTGATTTCCTACTTTATGTGGGCGCGTCCATGGAGACGATTGGTATGGTTTTGGTTCAAGAGGATGAGGAGCTCCAAGAGCATGTAATATACTATCTGAGCCAGAATCTTATTGACGTGGAGATCCGTTATTCCCATGTTGAGAATCTTGCCTTAGCTACCGTACATGCGATTCAACGGTTGAGACATTATATTCTCCTTTGCCAGACCTTGGTTGTAGCCCATGTCAATACGTTTCAATTCATCCTCACTCGAAGGATGATGTAACGTCCCGGTTTTGACCCCATTTGCATGATGTATATAATGTAATTAATCATGGTGAGGAGCTCAAGACAACAACCCCACCATCGATTTGGTTGTGTATGTTTCAGCAATAGGGATAGTTGCCGATGGTATGTCGTGCTATCCGGCACATTATACGCACATCAAATAAAATAAACCACAACCAGCTACGACAGTGCAACGTTGAATGAAAAGGGCGTGATTCTGAAGGATCAGGGGTGGGGGATGTCAAGCCTTGGTCTATGGGGGAGAAACCCATGTGTTGCCACCTTGTTGTGTCTATGCCATCTTCCCTTGTCAACCTCTTCAATGTCTTGATTTTGTTAGTTGGGGGCAGTTATTGCATGAGGGAACGTGGGCATGGAGAGGCGTCGATTTTGGCAAGCTGCTGTCAGTTCAGATGGTACGCATGCCCAGTGGAGAACCATCGTTTCTCTCACGCCTGGTCTCCACTCTTACCACCGCTTTTGTTCTTCCTCACACGCGCCCGGTCTCCACCTGCACCGCCATGTTCTTCATGGTCTGGTTCCTGCTCATGCGCAGAGTCGTGGTCTGTTCATGCTCACGCACAAGGATCTGGTGCATTCCTCACGCGCAGAGCCGTTGCTGTTTCTCTCCATGTGCAGGGACTCTACGTTGGTTTTGCTCATGCAGGGACCAAGAGAAATCGTGGCCATCGCTTGGGATTTTCGGTGCAGGAGCCATCTCGCGCTCAGGGACTGTGTGTAAGTTCCCTTACTAATTTGTGGCCCGTGTATATGATTCCCTCTGTGTGTTGCGGTTTGGTGGAAGTGCTCTCACGCATAGACTGGTTGGGGTCGTTCCCCATGTCGTGAGCCGTGCTCATTGGTTACGTGGTGGGACTGTTGTCTTCCTTGCGTTTTGTTGATGGTGGTGCTCAAATTCGTTTGGGCCACTGTGGATTTCCAATCCGTTGGTTGAGTTTCCCTCTGTCCCCGCTGGGAGTTGGCTTCTCCTCTGTTTGGGACTGTGTAAGTTGCCCAGCCATTACCTTGAGGGATGGTGTGTGCTGTGGGCTATTGATTCCAATCTGTCGGTTGAGTTTCCCCTGTTTTGGATTGTGGATTGCTGCTATCATTCATTGTGTGTTTGTGGCTGCTGAAGGACCCTGGTTTGGGTTGCAGCTGAGTTTTTTCGGTCACGTTAGGGCCAAGAACAAATCTGAATTGCCTTGTGGGCTTGAGCTGTGTCTCACTTTTCGTTTGGGGCTGTCACCGGTCGTCTTTGCTTCTTCACAGGGCTGTGAAGGGTTGTTTTGCTGCTGGTATGCAGTGGTTGTCCTTTGGACTGTGGTGAATCATGATGAACATGTGAATGTTGTTTTATGTATATGTTTGCTTCCGCTGTATGATCAAAGATTTATACATTGAGTGATTGTGCATATATGATGATGGATTATTCATCTTAGCCTGCATCTAGTTATCTAGTATGCATTATGATTAAGCTTTTAACTCAACATTTATCCTTGTTTTTGTTCATGGGGCTGTTTGCCCGTATGCTTTGGTGTTCGTCGCATCCTCTTCACCGGTCTGAGGGATGGGGACGTGACAGTATGGTATCAGAGCCAAGGTTGCAACAATGGGCCTCTATGGGCCAGGAAGGATGCAGTGACAGAAGGTGGAATTACCTTCTATGTTCAATAGAACCACAACAAACTTCAAAAATGGTCTAAGTGGTGGAGCAGTCAGAACAATGAGCAGAAAAGACTTCCACTGTGGCGGAAGGGTTAGTGAAATGGACTTCCGCCGTAGCGGAAGAGTTAGGCGGAAGTATGTCGGCGGAATAAAATTGGAAGGAAGTTCGCCGAAGTGTTGAACAGTCGGTGGAACACTTACTGGGATTGACTTCTGCCGTTGCGGAAGGCTAAGCAGAAGCTCGCCCGACGGAGCACAGTTGGAGGGAAAATTTTGGAAAAATTTCTAAGTGTCTGTCGGAAGAAAATAGTGGATCGACGTCTGCTGTTGCGGATGAAGAAGCAACTAAGTGTCCAACGGGAAAGTGGTCCGACCGCCGACAGGTGATATATTCGGCGGAAAGAAGAAAGACAAATTTTTGAAGAAATCGTCGGCAGAAAAAGGGGGAACGATTGCCGCCATTGCGGAAGAGTTAGAGGAAGCGCACCCGATGGGAAAGTCGTCATGAAGAATTTTCAAAATTTGGCTAAGTGTTGAAATCGTTGGCTATCGGAAGGAAATAGTTGTTCTCCCATCTGTCATTGCGGAAGTCAAAGTCACTCGACCACCGACAGGGAAGGACTTCCGACGCCGATCAGTTTGGGCTATCGATCGAAAGAAAATAAGGAAATCATGTTTCGTCGTTGCGGCGGCCGAAAGCATTATGTCTTCCAATAAGAAAGACTGCCGCCGGAAGAAGAAAAGGTTCTGCATTCCACCGTTGCGGAGGGAGAAATGACTAAGTCGTCCGATGGGTAAGTTTTTCGACTGCTGACGCCGCAAGAAAATTAAGTTCAAAAATTTTCTAAGTATAGAAAGTTGTCGGCCATCGGAAGAAAGAAGTTCTTCATGCTTCCACCGTTGCGGAAGTGAAAGGCACTAGCCTGCCGATGTAAGAAGTCTGCCGACGCCTGACGTTAAAATTTCTTTAAGAAAAGAGTGGCCAATCGGAGGAGAAAATGGTTTGTGTTCCGCCATTACGGAAGCCAAAAGCACTAAGGCTTCCGACCAGAAAGGCCGCTGATGCCAAAAAGTTTAAAATTGTTCTAAGTAAGTGCTGATCGGAGGAAGTTAGTGTTTGGTGTGCCGCCGTTGTGGAAGCCAAATGAACTAAGCTTCCGATGTGGAAAGAGCGTCGACGCCGATTGGGTTGTGCCACCGATGGAGAATCGTGTTCCGCCGTTGCGGCTGCGGAAGGAACTCCTTTGCCGACGAAAGGAGGAAGTTGAGCTGATGAAGGGGGAAAATTGAAAAGAAAGACATCGGAAGGTTAGAGCTTCCGACAACCGATTCTGCAGATGGATAAATGGTTTGAGAGCCGATTCTGCAAAGGAAAAATTGGGTTTTTCAAGGGGATTTCTCAGTAGCTCTCAGTGGGATTTTCAGCTGTTTTCAGTGGGTTATAGGTGGCTGAAGTTGGCTGAAGTTGGCGCCCAGTCCAAAAGCAGTGGAGTGTAAAAATGAAAAGATTTGGTGAAATTCTTCATTCTTAGAAGTGGTGTGGTTTTCACACCCGAGGTCGGAATGAAGCATGTGAATAGGCGTTGGAAAGCTTATATAGTAGGGAACAAGGATAAGTGACCAGAATCTGAGCATGAAGTAGCAAAGTGCCAATGATGGCCATTGTTATCAAAGGGACAAATCCAGACAATTGCATGCCAGAAGTAGCAAGTACGGTGAAGTCAACCAGCTGCTGTGTGGACAAGGAGTTCCATGCCAAGATGAGGGATTTGAAAGGGAAGTTTTCAATAGACCCTATCTTGCAGATTATAACTACATTTCCTAAGTTTTCTGCATGAAATGCATGAGGATATGTATTGCATGCATAGGATATTGCATGTTGGTAAGAATATTGGAAATTATATGCTCTGTATGAACCACTAATGATAATCGTTGCTTTGATGTTGGCATTAGTGGGAAAACCAACGATGACATGGACCTAGATGAATATGTTGCGGATGCTGATGAATGAGACCAGCAACCCTATGGAGAAAGGGATAAAGCAACAAGTCCATAGCAAAAAGTTGGTGAGCAAAATTCTACAATCTCCTGCAAGGACCAACCAAATTGGTCATGTCAAGGGTGTAAGTATGACCCATGCAGGTAAGAGCTTGCTTATGACAAATTCCATGGATTGGTAAAGGTGAGAGACCTCATACCATGAGAATCTTGGAATATAGAAAGGTGTCATATCTATATATGATGATGACATTAATTATAGTAATGCATCCTATAGGAAGTGGACGTGGTTAGGCCATGCGTGGTATGTTGAATGCATTGAGATGAATGCATGAGATATTATGAACAACTAATGACTGAAATGATGAATTAATGATAATTCGGGAACTGTTTCAAAGGTTGTTATGAATGTAGGATAGTCATGATCAAGTGGCCTCCAGAAACGCTCTATTAAAGAGCAAGGTGGTGTGAATGATACGCTTGTGAAGTAAGGAGTATCTAACCACTTCATTTAAATTGCATGAATGTTGTGACTTTACCTTGCAATGTTAGTATGATAATGATTGCATGAAGTAAATGAGTTTTGGTATATATTGATGTGACTAACAGCTGGAAGTATTGAATTTTATAAATTCTAAGAATGCTTCGGTGAGGGTTGTAGTAATGAAAAGGTTATATGCATCCAGACTTACCAAGTGTTTGGTTGATTGAAGCTCATGTTTCAGGTAGATTATTTCAGGCATGGCAGTGGGAGGTAAGACCCTAACCAATGCTAGAATCTACCATGTGAAAAAACTTATTAAATTTGAATTGTGAATTTCAAATTTGAGAAATTGCTGACAACTACTAGTCACTACTAGCTTGCATAAGCTTGTGTTTGGATGTGTGAGCTTATGTTTCAGGTAGATTATTTCGAGCATGGTAGTGTGAGGTAAGACCCTGACCAATGCCAGAATCTACCATGTGAAAAAGCTTATTAAATTTGAATTGTGAATTTCAAATTTGAGAAATTGCTGACAACTACTAGTCACTACTGGCTTGCATAAGTTTGTGTTTGGATGTTTGAAGCTTATGTTTTAGGTAGATTATTTCGAGCATGGCAGTGTGAGGTAAGACCCTGACCAATGCCAGAATCTACCATGTGAAAAAGCTTATTAAATTTGAATTGTGAATTTCAAATTTGAGAAATTGCTGCCAACCACTAGCCACTGTTGGCTTGCATAAGATTGTGTTTGGTTGATTGAAGCTCAGGTTTCAGGTAGATTATTTCGAGCATGGCAGTGAGAGGTAAGACCCTGACCAATGCCAGAATCTACCATGTAAAAGAGCCAAACTTTATGAGAAGAGTCTCATGGTTGTGAAATTAGTTGGTTGTTAAATTTGAATTGTGAATTTCGAATTTAAGGAATTGCTGACGACTACTAATCATTGTTGGCTTGTATAAGATTGTGTCAGAGGGACGCATGGTAAGTGGGTATTCATGTTATGATAGTAAGCATAAAATTATAACGGGCATAGTAATGCTGCTTACAAGAAACCCACAATTAAACAAGTCAATTTCTGTAGTAGACAGAATTGCAAATTCTTATTGAATTTGATTACCAATGTCATTGCTTGGTTATGGAACGATCAATTGGATTGTATTATCAGGTAATGATTGACTGTTTGGCTATTTGATGAATGTGTCAGGGATACACACCACAGGAAGATCATGT
The DNA here is from genome assembly GCA_001517045.1 of Pseudotsuga menziesii. Lineage (NCBI taxonomy): Eukaryota > Viridiplantae > Streptophyta > Pinopsida > Pinales > Pinaceae > Pseudotsuga > Pseudotsuga menziesii. The sequence continues at coordinate 1,975,772 of LPNX010622031.1, forward strand.
GTGATGACCTCCAAGAGCCAAACTTCATGGGAAGGTTTTTCCTTATCTTGGAAATGGGTTTCGGGTGAAACGCCATTAGACATTTTGAAATGTCTCATCTGCACTGCATGTTCGGTAATAACATGAGTGAGATGGTGTAGATATTTATGTCGGTGAGACATGTGTGGATATGAAACATAAAAAAAAAGTAGGGATGGGGGCTTGGTTTGCTTAATAACCTGGTGATTGGAAACCACACAGACAGAGATAGAGGGCTGACTTTCTTCTCCACAACCCCGGGATAGCACTGGAAGGGAATGCAGGGCCTGAGGGACTGAGTAGCAGAGAAGGGACTGATTCCTTGTGTTGGGTGTGTGTGGGTGTCTTAGAAGTCAGGCTAGTTCTGGTGTAGGTGTTCCTAGCTCTGCAACGAGCTCACCAGCTTAGCATTTAGCCTTTCCCAACTCCCTGACGGTGCCTAACAGATATAAAGGCATATTGCGACGGCAAATGGATAAGTGTTCTGTAACCCTTGCTATGAATGTGCATGTTTAATTATTAAATTCGATATGCAGAACATGTTTTGATTTAGTATCCATTATGACCGAATGATATGAAATGTGATTACAGCTTTAGAGCAATAACGCTGATGAGTTTGCTTGTATTGCTTGTATTGCTTGTGTTGGTAGGAAAAAGGTAAAAGGGTAAATGGTTGTTGTGAGGGGTTGCAAAGTAAGGGTTATTGTTGATATAAGTGTATGTTGGTATAAGCATATGATGGGTTGTTATATGCCTGGGGATCCATAGTAGATCCTAGACCTAGAAATGGTCATGATAAAGTTCCAAGCCCATTCGACATGAGGATGTACTGGCTGGACATTAATTATTTGATGTTGAGGAGAAGCCTGTGTGCTGACCTAACATCTAAGTCCATAGGTGATCCCAAGGCTTGCAAAGCGAAGCAGGATCCTGTGGACGAACGACGAAAGGCGCAATATAGATAAGTATTGGATTATTTTGCTTATGAAAATACATGTGTATATGATTTGGTTATGATGTTTTAAGCTCTTGTTCTAGAGATAAAACTGATGTGAATAAACTAAACATGTGAATTTATTCAATGTTTGGATATAGGTATCGCTAGGAGCGAGGGCCATGAGAGCATCCTAGGGGTGCATGCGGATATGTGACTGTCCTGGAAAGCTCGGAATGAGCAGTAATGAAAAAGGTGCTAGTAAGATAGGGGAGTCCTAGCAGCCGAGACAAACCATGTGGAGAGACTCCATGGTTTAGAGGTCTGGAATAGACCAAAGACACTAAGTGTCATGACCAAGAGAGATTGGTCCAGCATTCACGGTGAAGTGAAAGAGGCTGAGAGCATGAAAAGCCACTTCGGTGATGTGGGTTCCAGGATGGAACAAAAAAAAGAGGGGAAAAACTCTTACTGCTCTCTCTTGCCTTTTGATTACATATATATATATGTTTATGCATTGTGAAAACAAAGGATTGTTGAATGCATGTATGATTGAGAATGAA
>LPNX010622031.1:1977619-2068803 GCA_001517045.1 Pseudotsuga menziesii
AGATCCTATTGGTTTGCAAAGGGAGGTGAAAAGCCTTCTGGGAGCAATCGGCAAAGGAAAGGAAGGTGGATCAGCAATGGAACAATTGTCCAAGCGACCCGATAAGAAACGATTCAGGCATGAAGACTCAAAGGAAATTGAGTAGGTAAAGATGAAGTAGCCAGTGAGATGCTGGAGATGCGGAGGACATCATTTACGCTAGGACTTCCCAATGAGGGAACACGATGAAGGCAATAGCCGCAAAGTTCCTAAACTTCGGGATCAGCTGGAAGCTGAGAACCAGCAAGAAAAGTCCATGGAAGCCGAGGGGCTTGGTCTTGAACGTTCAAAGTAAATGATTGAACATGGAACAGATCTGCAATTTTGAAATTTTGATGTGCAATTGTATATGTATTCCTATGTATTGGAACACCGAGGATGGTGTTATTCCAAGGGGGAGGGGAATGTAACGTCCCGGTTTTGACCCTGTTTGCATGATGTATATAATGTAATTAATCATGGTGAGGAGCTCAAGACAACAGCCTCACCATCGATTTGGTTGTGTATGTTTCGGCAATAGGGATAGTTGCCAATGGTATGTCATGCTATCCGGCACATTATAATGTGGCATCATGTAAATACGCACATCAAATAAAATAAACCACAACCAGCTACGAAAGTGCAACGTTGAATGAAAAGGGCGTGATTCCAAAGGATAAGGGGTGGGGGATGTCAAGCCTTGGTCTATGGGGGAGAAACCCATGTGTTGCCACCTTGTTGTGTCTATGCCATCTTCCCTTGTCAACCTCTTCAATGTCTTGATTTTGTTAGTTGGGGGCAGTTATTGCATGAGGGAATGTGGGCATGGGGAGGCGTCGATTTTGGCAGGCTGCTGTTAGTTCAGACGGTACGCATGCCCAGCGGAGAACCATCATTTCTCTCATGCCTGGTCTCCACTCTTACCACCGCTTCTGTTCTTCCTCACGCGCGCCCGGTCTCCACCTGCACCGCCATCTTCTTCATGGTCTGGTTCCTGCTCACGCGTAGAGTCGTGGTCTGTTCATGCTCATGCACGGGGATCTGGTGCATTCCTCACGCGTAGAGCCATTGTTGTTTCTCTCCACGCGCAGGGAATCTGCGTTGGTTTTGCTCACGCAGGGAGCAAGAGAAATCGTGGCTGTCGCTTGGGATTTTCGGTGCAGGAGCCATCTCGCGCTCAGGGACTGTGTGTAAGTTCCCTTACTGATTTGTGGCCCGTGTATATGTTTCCCTCTGTGTGTTGCGGTTTGGTGGAAGTGCTCTCACGCATAGACTGGTTGGGGTCGTTTCCCATGTCATGAGCCATGCTCACTGGTTACGTGGTGGGACTGTTGTCTTCCCTGCGTTTTGTTGACGGTGGTGCTCAAATTCGTTTGGGCCACTGTGGATTTCCAATTCGTTGGTTGAGTTTCCCTCTGTCCCCACTGGGAGTTGGCTTCTCCTCTGTTTGGGACTATGTAAGTTGCCCAGCCATTACCTTGAGGGATGGTGTGTACTGTGGGCTGTTGATTCCAATCTGTCGGTTGAGTTTCCCCTGTTTTGGACTGTGGATTGCTGCTATCATTCATTGTGTGTTTGTGGCTGCTGAAGGACCCTGGTTTGGGTTGTAGCTGAGTTGTTTTGGCCATGTTAGGGCCAAGAACAACTCTGAATTGCCTTGTGGGCTTGAGCTGTGTCTCACTTTTCATTTGGGGCTGTCACCGGTCATCTTTGCTTCTTCACAGGGCTGTGAAGGGTTGTTTTGCTGCTGGTATGCAGTGGTTGTCCTTTGGACTGTGTTGGCTTGGCCAATCTGTTGATGGCCTGGTAAACCCAGTGGTGTTGGTTTGCATTGACCCTTATCCTTGGAGGAATCATGCCCAGCTCGGGGGTGGCAGTGTGCTGAGAGATTGATGAGCACGCTGGCCTATGGTTGGGTGGAATGTCGCAGCGACGTAGCTGGTTGCGGGATTCTCCATCAAAAGATAAGTACTGATGTTATTTTATCTCTGCAATTAACCTACTGTTTTATGAATCATGATGAACATGTGAATGTTGTTTTATGTATATGTTTGCTTTCGCTGTATGATCGAAGATTTACTCATTGAGTGATTGTGCATATATGATGATGGATTATTCATCTTAGCCTGCATCTAGTTATCTAGTATGCATTATGATTAAGCTTTTAACTCAGCATTTATCCTTGTTTCTGTTCATGGGGCTGTTTGCCCGTATGCTTTGGCATTCGTTGATCTGAGGGATGGGGACGTGACAGATGATTAGGGGAAAATATAATAAATGGATTGTCATCTTGCAAGAATTCGATCTCGAGTTTGTTTCGGCAAAATCGAAGAAATCATTAATTTTTGCGGAGCTTATATCGGATTTCCCAAGCGAGGCTGAGGAGTTGGTTTGTGAAGATACATTTATCAATGAGCACATCTTCTTAATCTCAACTTTAGACCCATGGTATGGGGATATCATTATATATTTACAAACATTGAAGGTCCCTACTCACCTTTCACAGGATGAATGACGACGGTTACGTCACGTGTCTAAGAATTACCTCATAGTGGATAACACTTTGTACCGCCGTGGGGTAGATTCCATTTTACGACGTTGTTTAACTCATGAAGAGGCTGAGGTAGTGCTAAATGATTTCCACAGAGGGGCGTGTGGTGGTCATTTATCTGGGCTTTCTACAGCCCAAAAAATCTTAAGAGCAGGTTATTTCTGGCCGTCGATCTTTAAGGATTGTGTAGATGCGGTCAAGAGGTGCCACCCTTGCTAGGTGTTTGCACGTAATATGCGCTCAAAACCTGCCCCGTTACATCCCATCATCACCGCCGGTCCCTTCACTAAGTGGGGGCTTGATTTTATGGATTGCAACCCAGCTTCAGTTGGGGGGCATCATCATATCATAGTGGTTGTTGACTACTTCACGAAATGGGTTGAGGCTATCACTACAGTTAAATCCGACGGTGAGACAGCTGCGCACTTCGTATTCAACCAGATTATTACTCGGTTTGGGATTCCGAAAGAGCTTGTCATTGACCATGGCTCGCACTTTCAGAATCATATGATGGAAGAGTTGGCATCAAAGTTAGGGTACAAACAAGAGCATTCCTCCTCTTACCACCCTTAAGCTAATGGACAAGTAGAAGCAGTAAACAAATCACTCAAATCCATTCTCCAATGAACCATCGCACACAGCAAGAATAATTGGCACATTATGTTATATCCTGCTTTGTGGGCATATAGAATCGTTGTTAAGACTACCACGGGTTTTTCTCCATATCAACTTGTACATGGAGTGGAGTCGGTATTGTCGGTTGAGTGTGAGATTCCTTCTTTGAAGCTAGCCATCGAAATCTTATCAGACACTTCCTCGTTGGAGGAGCGTTTGGTCCACCTTGAGCAACTTGATGAGCAGCGTTGAGATGCCTTGGTGGCTCTAGAAGTAAATAAGTGTCTTGTAAAGGTCCAGTATGATAAGTCTGTCCGACCAAGGAGGTTTAGTGAGGGAGACTTGGTCCTTTCATGGGATCAACAGAAAGAACCCTTGGGGGAAGGAAAGTTTAACCCCATGTGGCGTGGTCCTTACGTCGTCAAACGTGTGTTAGAGAAGGGCGCTTATGAGTTAGTGGATTATGAGGGAACGGCCTTGACAGAGCCTAGAAATGGGCTCTATCTCAAAAAGTGCTATGCATGATTTTCAGCCAAGGCTGGTTATTGTATATTATTGTACATCTTTGCATAGGTAGGTCTTTTTCTTATGGCGATCGGGTTTGTGATTAGTTTTCGTTTGTTTTGGCAGATGTCAATGGAATCTTCCACCTTCATAGGATTCGCGGATGGTGCGAGCCGTCACACTCAACACTCAGCCTCTGCTGCTTGGGTGATTTATACTCCTATGGGTCAGGTATTATCTTCAGGAGGCATATGTCTACGGCCATCTTCCAACAATGTTGTTGAATATAGTGCCGTTATTGAGCTTCTACGGGATGCCATTTTACATGGTGTTCTCTCTCTTGAGGTACATCTTGATTCGGAGTTAGTAGTGTCATAGCTTAATGGTTTGTATCATGTTAGAGATCCGACATTATTAAGAAGATTCTTATGTGTGAGATTATTAGAATGACAATTTGACAATATAACATACATACATGTTGCAAGAATTAATAATCAAGTTGCTGACTCATATGCTAACTACGTGTTAGATTGGCATTTGTTCCATACACAATAAGCTCATCACAAACATAAATTTTTACACATGTAAATAAATAAACCGATCATCATAAATTTTTTTATAAACATCCAAAATGTGGTAATACATAGTGTCATAATACAAAAATGGGGCTCTCGAGCCACCAAGATATAATACACGGTAATACAAAATGTATCACTCCCAGGTATCTAAGCCTATGGAGGAGGAGGGGGGTTGTGATCGTGGAATGTCACTACGGCTCTAGCTAGCCGTCGAAATAGCCGCACCCATGCTTGTGGTACACCCACCACCTGGCGCTGCATGGCCTTAGGCAAGTCCTTGACTTGCACCATGGGTACTCTGTGTGTCAGCCTCATGAAGTTGGTATGAATGCTTTGGAGTGTCTGCTTCGCATCCACACCCATGATATTGTCTCCTCTTCCCCTCCATCTATGACGAGGGAAGCCTTCAGGCCGCCGTGGTCCCACATCTGCATGCATATGGTATATGTCACTATGTATTGTCACCCAAAAACATGTCTTTTGATTCCACATAATCAGAAAACACAAAAAAAATTAAATAACTCAAAAATTTTAAAAAGAGGGTCGAGATTCGTTACCTATGTCACTGTATGCCGATCCTGGTGGTAGCGGCATGTCCGGGTCTCCCCGAAAATCGATCCCCGCATAGGGGTAGTCATCGATGGAAACTATCTATCGTTGCTACCACGGAAAGAAATCAGTTGGATAGGGGTTGGACACCCTACCTCCACCCAGTCTGCGCATCGCATCCGCCCAACGCCGTTGGGTCGGATCTCGAACCCCGTGTAGAGGAACGTCAACTCTAGGGCTCAATCCTGGAACACGCTCGAAGAAAAACGTGCTCAGTATGCTGCTGAAACTGAAGTTTCACACTCTGCCCATCTTGCACTCACTGAGCTGATGTTTCATGTTGCCCAGCAGCGCAGTGCTCCAATCGTATACCGTGGGTCTCATGCACTCCACTGCATAGTACATCAGAGGCCGCGAGGCTTGGTGGAGTGAAGCCAAGCCTACTATCCTGCCCAGTGTCAGTAGGATGGCCTTTAGGCCCAGCACCTGTATGGAGTTAGTTGGGATCTGATTCCCCACCTTCTCCGTGTCCGGATAGCAGTACACCGCAATGTACTCATCTATAGTCAGGCCACCTCCGGGCCTACGAGAATGTAGGTTCACTACTTCCCCCCGTCGGGAAAGTCCAATAATAAAGTATATGTCCTCCACTTCTATGGTGAGGGACATCCCATCTATCTGGAATGACTCTGAGTCTGGGTCCCAATAATCCATCCATTTTTTTTTTACATTTGTAGGGATTAAATTAAACTGTTTGACTATTTGAAAATTTTAACAATGAATATTTTTTGCCAAAATTTAGGTGAAATTGTTGAAATGGTTGAAATTGCAGTTTCAGGTGGTTGGAATTGCATATTCATTTTTGCAATCAAAATTGAAAAAATGCTCCCAAAGGTAATCAAGAGTGCTAAACTCATTTTTGCAATCAATGCAAATTGAACAATGAAAATCATGATTTCAGCAAAAATCACGTTCTTGGATTCTCACAAAATCATCGAAAAATGCAAATAGTCTATCATTTAGCTTACTCCCATTTGTAGTTGTGATACATTCAAATAAATCTACACCTATTGGCAATGGGCATGGTAAATTCCATTTAAGAATTTAGTGGAATTCACTATTTTTTTCCCAAAGAAAAAAGACCGTAATTTATTATTAAAATAAACCACCTTTTAGTGGAATTCATTATGTTGAGTCCTCAACTAGTTATTGATTTTATTTTATTTTTATTAATGAATCCAATATTATTTATTTGATGGAATTTTTTCCAAAAATCTGATTAGATTTGTTAGAATAATAGATATAAGGTGTTAAGATTGCACAATTGAGACATAACTAGGTTTTTAAGGATGTTGAATCTATTTTTGCAATTAAAATTAAATTCTTAATAACTAAAGTTATGACTTATAAAAAATTAAATCAAGTGACTCCATCAATAATAAATACAAAAGTCAAAATCATCTGATCTTTAAACAACTCTCATTTTTCATGCCATATTTTCACACCATCTTTATTTTTTTTCATGACTTTAGCCATGGATATCTTTATATGTACGTCTCCACCTAATAAAAACAACATTTATTCTAAAGTCTTGTCATTGGGTTTTTATAGTTTTATGTCCAAAATTGGCGATGATGGGATAAGATTTCCTAATATTTTTTAATTAAATGAAATCAAATCTTATATCAAAGAGAGATTTCTCAAAATTATTGATTATTACCCTCGCCACCCAAGTTCAACTCTTGTAAGTGACATGATGCTCTTGTTGAGCCCCTATGTAATGATTGAGTGGATCATGTAATTTGGTCATACCTGGATTCTCTAGAATAGCATGTGTTGGCATATTTTTAGAAATTTTGGATTGAGATTGCACAATCTAGATAGAACAAGGTTTTTGATTAGATGAATCCATTTTCGTAATAAATAATAATTGAAAAAAACAAAATAATCTAATTTTTTTTGTGAGTAAGATAGGAGAAATTCTATTACTGAAGGAAATAAAATATGTATATATTGTTACAAAAATGGTCTATCCTGAATAGAGACCAAATCATCTGGAGATCCCCAAAATACCCCAAAAAGTTACCATCCCAAATACAACATTCCCATCCAACATATTTTCCCATCAAACATAGATTCCACCCCCAGGCTTAAAGCCATTACAAAAATATAATGAGTCGTAGCATAAACACACTCGACAGTCATTACGTCTCGTCTCATAGCCTTTACAAAACCAACAGAAAACCAACATGTAAAGGAGAAAAGAAATAACAAGGCAAGGAGAGACAAAGACTAAACCGGGTTAGTTGTTGGAGGATCCAAATCCTCCAAAGCGTCATCCATACGAGTCGACAAGGAATGACCAGGGTTTGATGGAGGAGATGAATAGCGAGCCAAAGTTAGCTTAGAAGGAGCTTTATCCAAATCCAGAACCCCATCAATATCAACAATATTGCGGCATGTCCTCCTTCACATTACCAACAATTTAAGCTACCATGTCACCAAAGCTTTCTCATTCCATCATAATTTTAGCCAGAATCTACCTCAAGATCCAATATAGGTTGAGAGTTGTTGTCGAGCCTCAATCCTCAATCCTATGTTGCATCTCGTCATCCTCCATTTTTGAAATGAGTCATCGATATGGGAGGGAATCCCCTCCATGTGATCCTTTCCCAAATCCTCTTCCACCACACCTTTCTCAACCCTACCTCTGCCCCCACAATGACTTTGCATTCTCTGGCGAGGGGCCATCGACAGACTTTGAGCTCTCACAGGAATAGGATTCTTGTTCCCCTCTGATAAAATAAGCCTTCTTCTCTCAACATCCTTTATCCCCGAAGGTCTAGCACCTTCCTCCTTAAATACCTGCCCCAAGACATTCCCCCAGTAACCACCATTTACGAGCATAATCAAGCTTTTGAGCATCTCATTCATGGCCCCGTCCAGGATCAAACTGGCATCCATCCCTTATTCCTCTTATCACCATTAATTCCTTTGCTTCTCAAATACCAAACATACTACTTACACCAAATCTTAAATACACCTGACATCTATCCAGACCAACTCTCCCCCTAGTGTCCCATCTACTCAATTAAAATAAATCATCTGTTACCTCAACCATTATATCAACACCTAGCCCCACACACATCATTTAAACACTCCCTTTGTCATCGACATGAGTCTCACCATCTTGCACAACCAACTCTCTTTCCAACTCCACGTTGCTATTTAAAGGGCCTGGAACCACTTGTTCACCCACATTTGAGAAATATCATATAATATTTATTCACCTCCAAAATTATAAATAAAAACATAAATTTACACTCTCAACCTCATCCGTTAGCTCAATACTTTACCAAAAACATATCATGATCACTCCGCAAAGACCGTATCTTTCATCCAATGATTTGTGTTAAACTTTATATTTAAACAATTTCTTTTATTGAATATTTTTTTGGGGGAGCTTCTTATAACTCATACGGATTGTGAGATGGATCTTAAAGTACTCATCCAAACACTCTCATTTAATTGATTGCAAAGTTTTTATAAATTTTTAACAACAGGTTGAGCAACTAGAATTCGCTATATAATTTTCTCATTGATATATTAATTTAATAGTAAATATAATATGTAGTTTTTACTTTTATAAAGTTTTATATTGGCTTTACATGTCAAGCATCTTCAAATATAAATATGGCATCATTATCTTAATAGCTCGTTTATTAATTAGACGAGTTCAAACTAAATCTACTAACACAACCACTTAACTAGTGGTCATTGAACATTTATAAGTCACAAGTTAAGTGTCACAAACAAGTTATCTCTTACGTGTTCTTGATGTGTAGCTGTAATCACGTAATGTTTATGCCAAAAAGTGTCAATTATCGATGCATAAACTACGAGTTATCCATGAATCAACTACTAGTTATCCATGCATAAGCTACCAATTATTATTTTTATTCTTCTTTTATATAATTATTTATTTATTTTGAATTTGGAATAATGACCATAAATTCAACTTAGACAATACACTTGTCTCATCCTCATGCAATCTAGAAAAGGTATACGCGGCTAGTCCACCCCAAATTTTAAAATATAAACACCTATCATTGTAAAGATATGAGTAAAGCTCCATTAATTTAGACTCCTACCATTTTCTTCCATGTTCCAAGCTGCTCCACTGGCTTCAATTTTTAAGGCAAAGATATACTATTTTCCTCTTAGTCATGCCACCCTAACCCTGCTTTGACCATTTACGTTGAGTATACTCATGCTCACATGACCTATGGCACTTCCTTCCTCACCTCCTTCCGCATATGCCACTCTAACTCATGCCATGCTATGCCACCCATATTGGATGCTTTGGATAATGATACTAACATCCCTTACTATATTTCCAGTGTTTTTAGTGTGGCTATTGAGAACAAGTAATAGACTAATAAGAACAAATCACAAATAAGATCATAGAAGATGGCTAACTAAACCAAAAGAGAATTGGAAAAAGAACTTTCATTATTTTTCTTTAATATTTATGAATAATGACTAAGAATATATATCTTAGCTAATTTAATTCCACAAACAAAATTTGAAATACATAAAATTAAGCACATGATTAAGATTATGAACCAAAAAGTTCCTAAACTGAAAATACATGGTAGAGTTAAGAGTTAGCCCCCCTTGATAGGATCAAAAGTGTTTTTTCAAACACTATAATTGATTCCCAGCAATTGGTAGCTTGTGCTTGTTTTGATGGTGCTTGTGCTTTCTGTTGGATGAGGCTACCTAAATGTCAGTCTTTGGATGTGCATTCCTTTAAGCTAAGCAGTGACAACCTTGAACCCTTGAATCTATATAGTGGTAGTTTTGGATGTTGCTTCTTTGGATGTCCTTTTTGCTAGGAAGGTAGTAAAATACCAAGGCCAATGAAGAAGAAGGTTGCTAAGTGTTAGTGTTGGTGATGTATGTTACCAGAAATGAAAAATGGAAATAGGACCAAAAAGAAAATGAATAAAAAAGTAAAAAAAAACTACGAAATAATATCTTTACATTTATGATTATCAATTATCAACTATTAACTATATCTTTACCCTATGGAAACAATATATATTCATTATATCAGAAATATAAGCCTTAATTAAAAGCAACTAAGTGAAAATGACATCTCTGAATACACTCAGGACTTACACCTAGGAATACATCAGACAAAGTCTCAAAGTTGAAAGGTGACATCTCTGCTCTATTTGGGAACAAGAGCATTCTCTCAAAGGCCTCAGGTGTAAGTGTGAGAACTACTATTCCATTTCTGGAGACTACATCCCTCTTCTCAAAGTAATAATGTTCACAACACCTGTTTACCTTTTCAATAAGGATAAGACCGTAAGTAAGGAAACCTAATCAGCAGACTTCGCCATAAAAACCAAACCTATCTCTGCTCTATTTGCTTCTGATGGGACCGTTTCTGCTCTTATTTTAGCTGCAGATGAGTTAACAACGAAATATGCTACTACCACACATAAGTTGATGTTGGAATACTATGAATCCCATAAAGGTTACTGAGCCGTGAGAGCAATTGAGTAAGATGTCTTCAAAGATTGAACCCAATACCATGGAGATAGCATAAATATAATTAATAATTATATATTTATTATATCATAAATGTAAGTCTTAATTAAAAACAATTAAATAAAATTGACACACATAATAATAATAATAACATAATAATAAATATAATTAATAATTATATTTTATGAAAAGAATTTCAAATCTGATATGAACTTGAGTTTGTTACCATTTGTAAAAATCAACTAAATAATAATGATCCATTATTAATGTGGATGAATATGATTAATAATTATATTTTATCTTAAGAATTTCGAATCTGATAAATACCAAAATCAACTAAATAATAATGATCCGCATTATTAATGTGGATGAATATGATTAGTAATTGTATTTTATCTTAATAATTTCAAATCTGATATGAATTTGAGTTTGTTACCATTGGTAATGTTGTAAGATTTATAAAGTTCAAACCAAAAACTCCCTATATCATGATTTTTTGTTCAACAAATCATTATATCTTAATGCAACAACTTCAAGATGTAAATCATATTAATCTTGGAATTTGGGAAGTCAAGATGTAAATCATATTAATCTTCGAATTTCCTACTAAAACATGAGTGAAAGAATATATATATATATATATAATAATACTAATATATACAAATATAAATGAAAGACCATCTTCATATAATATAAAAGTATAAATTAATTTAATAAATATTTTTATTTTTATTTATAAATGAGAAGTCACCCTAATATGAGAATATTAGAGAATGTTGTTCCTTATTTCACATTATTGTTTTATAAAATTGGGAAGTTGTCCAAAAATATTATATGATTTTGATTTTTTTTGTTATTATTGAGAAAATTTGATATTCTAATATTTGACAATATCATATTATTCATTGTTTAGAATCTATTTTTAAATTGTAAAAATGGATTCAATGCACCGAAAAAACTTCATTGAATAATTATTATTGAGAAATATTACAACCAATTAAATTAGTAGTCATGATATTTTATTGTTTGCAATTAGATAATAATTATGTTTCAACGTAGTTATTAAGTGCAATATTTCTTGTAATAAAGGATTTTCTTATAAAATTCCCGTGGAATGTGTTATTTAAGCTTTGCAATTAACATGATTCTAGTTTTGGAGACTATAAAAAATGATATAATTTTGTGTAAAGAAACTCAACTCAAGTGCACATTATAAACTCCTACAAGCCATAGATTGAAATCACTTTTTTTTCCATAGAAAAAAAACATATTTTATATAATATATACAAAATACATTATGTAGATGATCCACTATCAAAAAATATTGATAAGTGACCATATGATCCATATATTCAGCTCAAAAAAAGAGCAAGTACAAACGCAAATAGTATCCAGTGGTGTTAAAACCAACACAAATATAAAAGTCTTAATAACATAAGCCTTCCAAATATTGCAAAAACAACAACAAGTCTTTGTTGTCCTATATATATCACCAAAAACAGCTCCAATGAACTTCACAAGTCCATAAAACTTCAACAAGATTCAAACTGCAAAAAACTACATGCTCCAAAGTTATTGACATCAAAAAAAAAATCCAAGTATACAAGTCTTGTATAAAGTAGATCAACATATAATCGCCATACTTCCCTGCAAACATATGTATTAAGTAACACATAAAAGTCTAAGTCCATCACACTAAACTGCACCAGTAAACTGTCACCAAAATTAAGGATCAAATCATTCAGAAAAAACTAAAGAGTATCATGTCTCTCCTATCCTCAAGATTTAAGATCAAATCATTCAGAAAACTTGAAATGTATCATGTCTCTCAGATCCATCAAACTCAGAAATGAACCAACCACCATTCTGTATCCTCCCACCCTCATTAGCAAGCTTATCAGTTGATGCATTCCTTTCATGGTAAATGTGTTTGAAATCAGTCTGCACAAATAAATCAGATAGTCTGTTGAATTCATCTAACATCTGAGCAAGTTGCAAGTTGTGACTTCTAAATTTTCCAGTTATCCAGTTTATGACCAATAAGGAGTCACCAAAAACTTGGATTTTAGAAACCTGCTTATCCAAAGCCAGTCTTAGAAGTAAATTCAATGCATATAACTCAACATAATTGTTAGTCCCTACCGCCAAACCAGCTTTAAAAGTGTAAAAGTGGTCTTCATTAAGGAATAGAATACCCCCAGCACCACACAGATGTGGATCACCAGAAGCAAATCCACCAAAAAAACCCCAAGGTTGAGATTTATCAATAATCTCCTCAGTGATGATTCTAATCTTTAAAGTTTCATTATCCCGAGGATAAGAAGAAAGTAAACCCATGCTCGAAGCCGAAACCTTGTTGTTGAAACACCAATTCTTCATACAGGAAATAGTCGAGTCCCCAACCCAAAGATTCTGGATTTTTACCTTTGACTCAATCTCCTTCCAAACAGATTTAGTGTAAGGACATTCAACCCCTAAATGAAAATTAGTTTCATCAGCATCTTTAAACAAATGGCAACGCCCAGGACACTCCCAACCCCTTTTAATAAGAATATCCCAAGTAAGGGCTTTCCCTGAGAACAAAAACCAGCAGAAAATCTTAGACTTAAGGGGGCACTTAAGTTGCCAAATCATGCTCCACCACCAGGCAATTTCCATCTCATGGTGTTCCAGAATCAAATGCATATATCCATCTTTAGGGGAGTACATACCAGATTTAGCCTGATTCCAAACAAGTCGATCATCCTCATTTTTAAGTCTGATATGACTTGATTTTAAGATGGATAGATATCCATTCCATGCATTAATTTCCTGATCCCTAGCAAAGCCAAGTACTTCAGCACTTAGCCATCCTTCTTCCATCAAATGAGACACAGTTGAGGACCCAATATCTTTTAGGAAATAAAATCCTGCAGAATGCAAACTATCAATCAAGTGAGAGGGTAAGATGTGTCGCCATTTACAACCTACCCAGGGATCCAAACCAATACGAACATCAGCTCCATTCCCAACTTTCCATACAAGAAAATCACCAATAAGATTAAAAGACTAGAGTACATATTTCCAACAAATAGATATACCTGATTTCTTCTTATCCTTGTCTCTGATCCAATCCAACATAGTGAGTGGCCAAATATATTTATGAATGACAATCTGAACCCAAAGCCCCAATCCATGGATTATGTTCCATACACTCTTGGCAACCAGAGATTTGGAAAATAGTGAAGGAACTTTTAGTCCCCATCCACCCAAAGATTTTGGGTTTGCCAAAACCTTCCAAGAAGTCCAAGGCAAGCTGACATTTGAGACACAACTACCAGACCATAAAAATTTAAAGCACAACTTACGGATTTTCTCAATAATCCCAATTGGAATCCAAAAGTGCATCCAGTAAACAAGCAAGGATTCAAGAATGGACTTTATCAGAATAAGCTTACCACCCCTGGACAACCATCTAAAACTCCAATTTTTAATGCGTTTTTCAGTTTTAGCAATAAGCCAGTCCCAATCCTTCAGTAAATATCTGGAAGGTTTTAAATAAAAACCAAGATATTTCATGCCACTATCAATTTTAAGGACTGTAAATGAAAAAATATTCTGTAAAGAGGTTAATTCAATATCATCCAGCCCAGAATAATAGAAAGATGATTTTTCCTCATTAATCATCATCCTAGATGCTTTAGTAAATTCCATCAAAATACCATACAAAGTTGATAACGACTGTGCCGATCCATCAGTGATCATTACAATGTCATCCACAAAAAGAACATCAGTCAAGGAAATATTATTTCCAAAAGAAATGCCCCTGAAAATTCCATTTGATTTTGCAGCAAGGAGGGCCCTCCCCGGACCTTTAGCAACAACAAGAAAAAACAAAGGAGAAAGTGGACATCCTTGTCTAAGTCCATGACCAGACCTAAAAAAACTAGAAGCCACTCCATTAATCAACACAGGAAAAAGTTACATAGGTTAAACTGCTCATAACCTAGGTAATAAAGGAAACATCAAAACCCATTTTGGTTAAAATAACCCTCAAATAAATCTAGCTGTCTCTATCATAAGCTTTAGACAGATCAATTTTCAGAACCACAGACTTCAAACCCTTACAATGAATAGAGTGAATGCCTTCCTGAATGGCACCCACAGCATCATGGATTTGCCTACCAGGTAAAAACCCAAACTGCTCCTTAGAGATATATCTGCCCAAAATATTCTTAATTCTAGTAGAAATAATCTTACCAATAAGCTTATAGCTGAAGTTACATAAAGAAATGGGTCTGTAACCATCAAAGGTACAAGGACAATCTGATTTAGGTATCAAGGCAATAAATGTTGAATTAAAAACAACAGGAATTTTGCCATTTTTCCTTGAATCCTCAATAACCCTTAACATATCCAATCCCAATACATCAAAAAGACTCCTATAAACCTCTTCAGAAATCCCATCAGGACCAAGGCTCTTATCATTTTTACTCAGAGTGAGAACAGAGTTTATCTCATGCAAAGTAACAGGGGTTTATCTCATGCAAAGTAACAGGGGTCATCATATCAGAATTTTCCTCAGCAGAAATAGAAGTTGGAAAATTACCAGCAATTTCCAAAAGTTCAGACAGATGTAGATTAGTGTCAGCCTGAAATAAGGTCTCAAAATGTTGTACACCAGCCCTAGCAATAGCATCAAAGCCTTCCACCATAATGCCAATATCATATTTGATCTTCCATATAGAGTTAACATTCTTCCTATGATTAGCAAATTTGTGGAAAAAGGGTGTATTATCATCTCCACATAGAAACCATATAGCCCAACTCGGCTGTCTGGCTTCATTTTCACGATCCAAAAGTATTTTTCTCTTTCGAGATTCCAATTCAATCAGACCTACCTTATCCTCTTCAGAATAAAAACCAAATCCAGTCCTAAGTGAAAAAGCTGAGAGCATGAATTCAATTTCCACTAAATCTTTAAGCTCCATCTCCTTTTTTTTAATGTCATTTTGCTTGTAATATTAAGTGTATTAAGATTGAAATCACTTGTATAAATAAGCTTGTGGTAAGCTGATCATGGAATGAAGACAACATACAATGGATTTGATGTATCTCCTTCATGAGCTCAGTTGAAGCTGATGTTGTAGTATATTGGATGATGTTTCTCTTTCACCTTGAGCTCAGCACGCTGATGATGTATCCATGTTTCCTTTGATTTCAATGAAATAGCAAGGAACTGATATTTTCCCCTGGGAAAAAAAATCGTACATCGATTTTTTTTTTACCAACGATCATGAAGTGGTGCCGACCAAGGTAGTTTTGACACATGGGATTCATTTTAGTAAGTTGATGCTTTTAATTGATGCAACTCTTTCTTTTTTCGCACATAATGTAATGAATTGCTTCATAGAATAATTTGGACACATATCTTCTCATGTAATAAATTGAAATAATACGAGGTAGAGGCATGGCAACCTGGTTTGCATGACAGGACTGCACTATTGTTACTTTGTCTCATGCATTATGAGAACTTTGATTTGTTGGTTGAGTGATGAATATGAAATTTTAGAAACTAATTCTATTTCCCTAAATTGATACATATAATTTATTCTATAAACAATGCAAAATTCGCCATAGTTGTCGATTGTCTATCTTATTTTATATGATGCCGAGGGAAAAGTATTGTGATTATGTTAATGATTTAAGATTCACCCCTATCATATTATGTGATACTGGCTCATAATAAGTGTAATGAACACATGATTCTAATCTTGCAATGTATTAAGTAATACATTGACTTTCAAAATGGTTGTCAACCCATCTGGTATTTCAACAACCTTTGATCAATAAAACTATCAATTGAATACCAAGTGTAGTGGGAACACTCTAAAGTGCTTATCAAGTAATATTCAACATGTGTTGTAGAAACTTGGACTGTCTATGTTGTCATTTAGCGCATCACACATGAAGAGTCTGTCACTCTCCTACCTAGGTACATGCAAAATGAGAAGCATGTTTTTTTTGGGTGAGCACTGAATAAGAAGTTTCATAACAAATGACTTTACTTTCTTAAATTGATATATAATGTTATTCTATATGCAACTACAAACTTACTATTGTAAATTGATGTATAATATGAATCTTAATTGCAAGCACCAAAATACAATTTGATAATCCTTATGAATATAATGTGCTAATAGAAGAATGTAGCAATTACAAGGTGGTTCCAAACTTCCCACTATGTTCCTTAGGCCTACATTTCCATGCATGACTTGGTTGTTTATCCTCAAACTTATAATAAGAATCACGAGGGACAAAAAGAAGCCAGATTTACTGACACTACAATATGTTACGAATCCAATTGCATATCATAATCTCAAATATATCTATCTATCTCCATTTCTATATAACTATGTTGAAAGTGGGTAATGCCTAGTTCTAGTTCAAGTTTAGTTTTGATTGTAATATTGTAGTTGTGGGTGTGAGTTTTTGAAGGAGTGAAATTCAGAAGTGGACTTATAATAACATACTTGCACTTTGTGAAATACATATTAACTTTCTATATTCTTAGGACAAATACTTAGATGCTATTGATAGAGATGTTGTTAACTCGAATGTTGATGCTTTCCTAGATAGCGTTCCACATAGTGTAGACAATAATATTGAGTCATTGGATATGGAAATTAGGTAGTGACGACTATGATTTTGGATTATGCCCTATTATTAATGCCAAGTGCTGGAAATCTAGAAATTAGGATTTTGGCATTGATAACAAGTCACTAGGCGTGGAAATAAATGACATAATAACGACAATGATTTTGGATTCTTCATTATCACCATTGTTAGGTGTTGAGAAACTTGGACATCATGATGTGTCTCTTGGTTTATCTAAATCAAAACAATAACCTATAAATTTATGGGGTACTTTTTTGGAATAATCAAAACCCATCCCAAGACTTAGGATAAAATAATTAATCTTTTTAATTAGTTTCCTAGGTCCTACACTAGCTAGTTTGCACCCAATTCCGTTTTTGAGGTCAAACTTTCCCAAAATGCCTCCTGGAACGAATTAGAAAGATCCTGGATAATATTCTGACAACTCTACAATCTTCCTAGATTGGCAAGTGTGTAGTTCTTCCTTTTCAGAAGTTTCCAACTTTTCTGCAGTTTTAACGCAAAAGATAAAGCTACATTAGAGGAAATTTGGGGTCTAAAATGGGCCTTATAAGAAAACGTGCCAAAATAAGTTTTTGTGAGTTGGAATTCAAGAACCAATAGAATTTCAATAAAATAAGTCAACCATAATGGTTGAATTGACATATTTGTCATTAAAAAAAACTACTTTTTTTGTTCGTATTTTCGACATATCTCATTGTGTTTTTACTCAAATTTCGATTGGGAGAGCTCGTTGGATGCAAAATTTGATTCCACATCCAACGAGTACCCACACTGCATACTTTTGACGGACCCCGCTACCCCAAAAAAAAGAAATACCTGAAAAAATGTGATGATGATGTCATCATCACGTTTTTTTCAAGTATTTCCTGTTTTTGGGGTAGCGGGGTCTGTCAAAAGTATGCAGTGTGGGTACTCATTGGATGCGGAATCAAATTCCGCATCCAACGAGCTCTCCCGATCGAAATTTGAGTAAAAACACAGGGATATATGTAGAAAATACGAACACAAAAAGTAGTTTTTTTCTTTCTTCCTCCAAAATTAATCAATATTATTTTATTATTTTAACTATTATTTTATTATTTTAACAATTATTTTATTATTTTCCTTAGGAGGCCCATTTTAGACCCCAAAATTCCTTGAACGATTTTAAGGTAGTCTGCGTTGTTTTTTGCACCAACTCAACTCCCTTCTTTTCCTCATCTAAAAGAATGATAAATTTAAATTTCCATCTCTTATGAGCTGTACATACTGATTCAACAAATTCGTGAGAATCTTGACTGATTTCGAAAGTGCTTTATGCACCTATGGGGGATATTGACTAATTTAGTAAGCCCGCTTTTGTACTAATTCGAATAACATCCTAATGCTTTCGAATCCTTGGAGTATATACTGTATGAGAAGCATATATATATTTAATGATGGCTGATGTAAAATAATATCATCAACAATTTGTGCATTAACACATATTTAGTCTCCTTCTTGAGTGTTACTTGCATATTTTCAAGCAATTTTGTGTGTTCAGTTGTTCTAAGCTTGGGCTTAGTTTCTACATGGTATCAGAGCCTTAGTAGCTTCATTGTTCTCCTCTTCTAATTTCTTTTTGTAGGGCCTACATCACTCACTGGGAGCGCATACAATATTTTCAAAGGCGTAGTTGCTGAAGAATGGATCAATCTCAAACAATCATCTTGACTCCATTCAACTACTTCGAATGGAAGGAAAGCATAGAGATTCTGATGAGGAGTCAAGGCCTATACAGAGTGACCATGGAAACTGAAGTTGATCCTAATGTAGCAGTAGAGAATATCAAATGGCATAATAGGAGAGATGAGGCGTATGGTCTCTTATGTCTCAGCATTTTTAGAGACCTTATATTTCATCTTGATGGTCTTACGTCACCGAATGAAGTATGGGAGAAACTTGAATATTTGTTTGTGAAGACGGATAAGATGGGGGGTCACCAACTGGAGAATGAGTTGATTTCACTGAGTCCAAGCATTTTCGAATCCTTGCAAGTCTACTTCTCAAAATTCAAATCATTGGTTTTGCAGCTAAAATAGTGTGGTATTGACAAAGAAGATGAAAAAGTAATCTTGGAAATCCTTTTGAACCTTGGCCCTGCTTACTCAGTATTTGTTTTGACCTTCCATGCCACCAAGTTGACGGTTCAAAACTGGAAGATGCCATACTGGAAGATTTCATGGAATCCTTGACTCAGGAGCAAGACAAATTGGTCTTGATGGGCACCATCAAACCTTCCAAAGATCAAGCTTTGGTTACTGGAGATTCGAAGGTGAATTCCAAAGACAAGAAGAAGGCTAAAAAGACTATAGATAAAAAGGGAGACAAGTCGAAGTGTCAAGAGGAGTCCTCAAACTCCAAGAAGAAGAACTTTCAGAAGAAGAAAGGTAAAGGTGAAGGTAGCAAGTGCACATACCGTGGTAAGGGATTTCATCTTGAGAGCTCTTACATGAATAAGAAGATAGATATGCTGACTCAATTCCTGGAGAAGAACAACATATCCCTTCCTAATGGCGCAAGCAAGAAGGAAGGAGGATCCAATTTCAAAGGCAAGGAGAGAGTTCATGCCCTGGTTGCAAGCACTATAATATCTCCTTCCTTTATAATTGATTATGGAGCTTCTAGGCACATGGTTTCAACAAAGGAAGCCTTCTCATCACTTGTTGATTCGAAGGGTCCTAAGATTTTTTTGGGAGATAAATCAGAAACTAAAAGTAAGGGTAAAGGTAACATTGATTTTGACCATGGTTCCTTCAATAATGTTTTGTATGTCCAAGGTCTTGCTGCTAATATCTTGTCACTCTACCAGATGAACCACACTAAGTCTCCTAAGAAGGTTGTTTTCTCTCCCAATGAAGTTGAAATCTCTGATATTTCTAATGGTACATTCATTGCTAAAGGTCTTGTGGATCATAGTTCAAAAGTTTACAGGTTCTCACACTTCATGCCTTTCTCTAACCCCTCTGCTCTCCTCATCCATGCCAATGAAGCAAGAAAACTTTGGCATGAGAGGTTTGGTCATATAAATACCTTTCATATTTGTGTGAAAAATATATGATTTTAGGTTGCCAAAGATAAAGTTTTCCAAGGGAGTCTATCAGGGTTGCATTCTAGGGAAACATCTAGAGCATAAGTATGAGAGAGTCAGTCATGAGAAAACCTCTTCACCTCTTGAGCTCACCCACAGTGACATTGCTGGTCCTTTACATCATATGTACGTGAGTCAAGCCAAATATTTCCTTACCTTCATAGATTACTTTTCCAGGTACTGTTGGGTTTACTTCCTTAAACTCAAGTCTAAAGCTTTTGACCACTTCAAGGTTTTCAAGGCCTTGGTTGAGAACCAGCCTGGGAGGAGACTCAAGATCCTCAGATCTGATAATGGTAGTGAATATGTTAAGTCTGAGTTCATTAAATATTGTGAAGATTCAGGTATCCAGATGCAAGACTCTATTCCTTACACACCTTAACAGAATGGTGTGGCTGAGAAGAAGAACACAAGTGTGAAGGAGATGGCTACTTGTATGATGGAGTCTAAGACTTTGCCACTAAATTTTTGGGATGAAGCTATAAATTGTGCATCCTACATCCAGAATAGGGTGCCTCACAAGCAACTTGATGGAGTTACTCTTTTCAAAGCTTGGAGTGGGCACAAACTAGATGTGTCTCATTTCAGGATTTTTGGCTCAAGAGCATGGGATATAATTCCACTAGATAAAAGGAGGGATTTGGAACCCCAATTTCAAGAGTGCCTATTTGTTGGGTATTCTGAATATTCCAAAGCGTACAATATGATCAAAATGAGAACTCAAAAATACTTCATTGAAAGGATTTCAGCTCAAAGAATAACCTATGGTAGCATCAGAAATTGGAAAGTCCTCCTCACCTCCTCCACCTTTGGTTGTAAGCGAAGGAACTAATGATCTTTCTGATTCTGATATGTCTAATAATGATTATTTAATTGCATATCTAAACATCCCCGCAAGGCCAAATTTGGTAGCAAATACCATCCAAGTAGCTGGGGAACTAGCTGGAAATCCTAGTTATTCTAGGAGGACTAGATCTCAATTCGAGAGTGCCCTTTCTGTCAAGGAAACTTTCTTTGATGACAAGTGTTTTATAATGATTGAATCTGATCCAAAAAAATATGAATATGCATGTTTGAATTTTTGAAGGAGTTAAAATTCAGAAGTGGACTTATAATAGCATACTTGCACTTTGTGAAATAAATATTAACTTGTTATATGCTTAGGACAAATGCTTAGATGATATTGATAGAGATGTTGTTAACTCGAATGTTGATGCTTGCCTAGATAGCGTTCCACCTAGTGTAGAAAATAATATTGAGTCATTTGATATGGAAATTAGGTAGTGACGACTGTGATTTTGGATTATGCCCTATTGTTAGTGCCAAGTGCTGGAAATCTAGACATTAGGATTTTGGCATTGATAACAAGTTACTAGACGTGGAAATAAATGACATAATAACGACAATGATTTTGGATTCTTCATTATCACCATTGTTAGGTGTTCAGAAACCTGGACATCATGATGTGTCTCTTGGTTTATCCAAATCAAAACAATAACCTATATATTTATGTGGTACTTTGTTGGAATAATCAAAACCCATCCCAAGACTTAGGATAAAATAATTAATCTTTTTTATTAATTTCCTAGGTCCTACACTAGCTAGTTTGCACCCAATTCCTTTTTTAGGTCAAACTTGCCCAAAATGCATCCTGGAACAAATTAGAAAGGTTTTGGATAAGATTTTGACAACTTTGCAGTCTTCCTAGATTGGAAAGTGCGCAATTTTTCTTTTTCAGGAGTTTCCAACTTTTCTGTAGTTTTAAGGAAAAAGTTAAAGCTAGTTTTAAGGTAGACTGCCTTGAGTTTTTCACATACTCACATCCCTTCTTTTCCTCATCTAAAACAATTATAAATTCAAATTTCCATCACTTATGAGCTATGCATACTCATTCAACAAATTCGTGAGCATCTTGACTGATTTGGAAAGTGCTTTATGCACTTATGGGGGATTTGATTAGTTTAGTAAGCTTGCTTTTGTACTAATTCGAATAGAATCCCAACGTTTTTGAATCCTTGGAGTATATACTTTATGAGCAACCCATATCTATTTAATTATGGCTTATGTAAAATAATATCATCAACAGTTTGTGCATTAACACATATTATGTCTCCTTCTTGAGTGTTTCTTGGATATTTTCAAGCAATTTTATGAGTTCAATTGTTCTAATATTGGGCTTAATTTCCACATGGTATCAGATCCTTAGTAGCTCGATTGTTCTCCTCTTCTAATTTATTTTTTGCAGGGTTGACATCACTCACTGGGAGCGCAGACTTTCTGTTCAAAGGCGCAGTTGCTGAAGAATGGATCAATCTCAAACAATCATATTGACTCCATTTAACTACTTCGAATGGAAGGCAAGGATGGATATTCTGATGAGGAGTGAAGGCCTATACAGAGTGACCATGGAAACTGAAGCTGAGCCTAATGCAACATCAGAGAAGATCAAATGGCATAATAGGAGAGATGAGGCGTATGGTCTCTTATGTCTTAGCATTTCCATAGACCTTCTATTTCATCTTGTTGGTATTACATCACTGAATGAAGTATGGGAGAAACTTCAAGCTTTGTTTGGGAAGACATATAAGATGAGGGGTACCAGCTGGAGAATGAGTTGATTTCACTGAGTCCAAGCAACTTTGAATCCTTGCAAGTCTACTTCTCAAAATTCAAATCACTGGTTTTGCAACTAAAATGTGGTGGTATTGAGAAAGAAGATGAACAACTAATATTGGGCATCCTTTTGAAGCTTGGCCCTGATTACTCAATATTTGTTTTGAAATTCCTTGCCACCAAGTTGACAGTTCAAAACTAGAATATGCCATCACTGGAAGATTTCATGGAATCCTTGACTCAGGAGAAAGACAAATTGGTCTTGACGGGCACCAACAAACCTTCCAAAGATCAAGCTTTGGTTACGAGAGATTCGAAGGTGAATTCGAAAGACAAGAAGAAGGCTAAAAATCCTCCAGATAAAAAAGGAGACAAGTCCAAGTCTCAAGAGGACTCCTCAAACTCTAAGAAGAAGAAATTTCAGAAGAACAAAGGTAAAGGTGAAGGTAGCAAGTGTGCATAATGTGGTAAGGGATTTCATTATGAGAGCTCTTGCATGAAGAAGTAGATATATATGCTGACTCAACTCCTGGAGAAGAACAACATCTCCCTTCTTGGTGGCGCAAGCAAGAAGGAAGGAAGATCCAGTTTCGAAGACAAGGAGAGAGTTCATGCCCTGGTTGCAAGCACTGTAAGATATCTTTACTTTATCATGGATTATGGAGCTTCTAGGCACATGGTTTCAACAAAGGAATCCTTCTCATCACTTGATGATTCGAAGGGTCCTAATATTTTACTGGGAGATAAATCAGAAACTGAAAATAAGGGTAAAGGTAGCAATGATTTTGACCATGGTTCCTTCCATAATGTTTTGTATGTCCCAGGTCTTGCTGCTAATATCTTGTCAGTCTACCAAATGACCCACACCGGGTCTCCTAAGAAGGTTGTTTTCTCTCCCAACAAAGTTGAAATCTCCGATATTTCTAATGGTAGAGTCATTGCTAAAGGTCTTTTGGATCATAGTTCAAAAGTTTACAGGTTCTCACACATCATGCCTTCCCCTCTGCTCTCCTCACCCATGACAGTGAAGCAAGAAAAATTTGGCATGAGAGGTCTGGTAATCTAAACTATAAGTACCTTTCATATTTGTGTGAAAGGTATATGGTTTCAGGGTTTCCAAAGATAAATTTTTCCAAAGGAATTTTTCAGGGTTGCATTATAGGAAAACATCCAGAGCATAAGTATGAGAGAGTCGGTCATGAGCGAATGTCTGCACCTCTTGAGCTCATCCACAGTGAAATTGTTGGTCCTTTCCCTCATATGTCCATGAGTCAAGCCAAATATGTCGTTACCTTCATAGATGACTTTCCCAGGTACTGTTGGGTTTACTTCCTTAAACTAAAGTCTGAATTTTTTGACCACTTTAAGGTTTTTAAGGCCTTGGTTGAGAACCAGTATGGGAAGAGACTTAAGATCCTTAGATATGATAATGGGGGTGAATATGTCAATTTTGATTTCATTAAATATTGTGAATATGCAGGTATTCATATGCAACACTCTATTCCTTACACACCTCAACAAATTGGTGTGGCTGAGAGGAAGAACAAAAGTCTCAAGGAGATGGCTACTTGTATGATGAAGTCTAAGACTTTGCCACCAAATTTTTGGGCTGAAGCTATAAACTGTGCATCCTACATCCATAATATAAAGAAACATAATGAAAGTTTAGTGTCCAATGGCTTCTCCTAAGTCCAATCCATTGACTACATTGAGACCTTTGCACCAATTGCAAAGATGGACTCCATAATACTAGTTTTGGCCATTGCAGCTTCCAAGCAGTGGGAAGTCACATGAATGTAAAGAGTGCTTTCCTACATGGTGATACAAAAGAAGAAATTTATATGAAACATCGAGAAGGTTTTTTTACTAATCCATCTCTTGTGTGTAGGTTGAAGAAATCATTGTATGGGCTAAAACAAGCTCCCAGAGCTTGGTATGCCAAGATTGATGGCTTTTTTCTATCACTGAACTATTGTAGATGCAAGTCTGATCCAAATGTCTATTTAAAGCTGATTCATGGTTTCGTAATCATCATTGTATTGAATGTGGATGACATTTTTATCACATGAAGTTCCAAGAAAGAAATTGCCTCTTTGAAGAGTGCAATGAACCATGCCTTCTCTATGACTGATTTGGGATTGTTAAGTCAATTCTTGGGGCTTGAAATTTCTCAATTAGATTTTGGAATCAAGGTACATCAGTCCAAGTATGCTTAAGATCTGCTGAATAATTTCAAAATGAAGGATTCAAAGCTAATCAAGACTCCTTTCCTTTCAGGAGTTAAGCTTGAAGAAGCACAATCAACTCCATTGGAAAACAACACCCTGTATAGGCAAGTGGTTGGTTGCCTTCTTTATTTGACTCATACTCGACCTGATATATCTTATGGAGTGAGTGTGGCTTCCAAACACATGGATTGACCTCTTGAAATCCATTGGAGGGAATCCAAGAGAATCTTAAACTTTGTACAAGGAACAAAAACTCATGGGATTCACTATGTTGCACAATCTAGCCTATAGTTAGTTGGTTTTACTGACTCTGATTAGGAAGGTGATAACATTGATAGGAAATCAACTTCTAGATATGTGTTTATGCTTGCAGATGGACCAATAATTTGATCAAGTAAGAAACAAAGTGCAATTGCACTTTCATCTACAGAGGAGTTGTGAATGCAACTAGTCAATGTTTGTGGTTGCAGGGAATACTTGGAGAGTTTGGGATCGAGTCAGAGAATTCTACAATCATCTATTGTGACAACCAGAGTACCATTCGAATCTCAACTGATCCAGTACTGATTCAGTGAACCAAAAACATCGAGATCCATATGCACTACAACAGAGGACTTGTGCATGATGGGGTCATTGATCTGCACTATTGTGCATCGGCTAAGCAAGTTGCAGACATCTTCACGAAGATATTTTCAGAGAGGACCTTCATCAATCTCAAGTATTTACTTGGGATAGCTGATCATGTGGTGACGATAGATTGAAGACCATATTTCATACAAATTTTTTCATGTCCATGTTTAAGGGAGGATTTTTCCCTTGTGGTTTTGCCTCTTTCCTTGTTTTGTATGGACAAGCAATATGTAAAGGGTGTTGCTACGCCCTATTGCTATGGTATTTTTCTTATATTGTACATAAAGTTAGGATTAAGAGGGGGTGTTGGAATAATCAAAACCTAGGTATTTTTTTGACTAATCCATCTCTTGTGTGTAGGTTGAAGAAATCATTGTATGGGCTAAAACAAGCTCCCGGAGCTTGGTATGCCAAGATTGATGCCTTTTTTCTATCACTGAACTATTGTAGATGCAAGTATGATCCAAATGTCTATTTAAAGCTTATTCATGGTTTCTTAATCATCATTGTATTGTATATGGATGACCTTTTTATCACATGAAGTTCCAAGAAAGAAATTGCCTCTTTGAAGAGTGCAATGAACCATGCCTCAGTCTATGACTGATTTGGGATTGTTAAGTCAATTTTTGGGGCTTGAAATTTCTCGATTAGATCTTGGAATCAAGGTACATCAGTCCAAGTATGCTTCAAATAACACTGACAGGAAATCAACTTCTAGATATGTGTTTATGCTTGCATATGGACCAATCATTTGGTGAAGTAAGAAACAAAGTGCAATTGCACTTTCATCTACAGATGCAGAGTACAGAGGAGCTGTGAATGCAACTACTCAATGTTTGTGGTTGCAGGGAATACTTAGAGAGTTTGGGATCGAGTCAGAGACTTCTACAGTCATCTATTGTGACAACTAGAGTACCATTCGAATCTCAACTGATCCAGTATTGAGTCAGTGAACCAAAAACATCGAGATCCATATGCACTACAACAGAGGACTTGTGCATGATGGTGTCATTGATCTGCACTATTGTGCATCGGTTGAGCAAGTTGCAAACTTCTTCACCAAGATATTTTCAAAGAGGACCTTCAACAATATCAAGTATTTACTTGGGATAGCTGATCATGTGGTGAAGACAGATTGAAGACCATATTTCATACAGTTTTTTTCATGTCCATGTTTAAGGGAGGATTTTCCCCTTGTGGTTTTGCCTCTTTCCTTGTTTTGTATGGACAAGCAATATGTAAAGGGTGTTGCTAGGCCTTATATCTATGGTATTTTTCTTATATTGTACATAAATTCAGGATTAAGAGGGGGTGTTGGAATAATCAAAACCCGTCCTGGAAAGACTTAGGATAAAATAATTAATCTTTTTGATTAATTTCCTAGGCCCTACACTAGCTAGTTTGCACCCAATTCCATTTTTCAGGTCAAGCTTTCCCAAACTGCCTCTTGGAACGAATTAGAAAGATCCTGGATAAGATTCAGATAAATCTGCAATCTTCCCAGATTGGCAAGTGTGCAGTTCTGCTTTTTCATGAGTTTCCATCTTTTCTATAGTTTTAAGGCAAAAGCTAAAGCTAGTTTTAAGGTAGCCTGCCTTGTTTTTTGCACCAACTCACCTCCCTTCTTTTCCTCATATAAAAGCATGATAAAGTAAACTTTCCATCACTTATGAGCTATACATACTCATTCAACAAATTCGTGAGCACCTTGATTGATTTGGAAAGTGGTTTATGCACCTATGGAGGATTTTGACTAGTTTAGTAAGCCTGCTTTTCTACTAATTCGAATAGCATCCTAATTCTTTCGAATCCTTGGAGTATCTACTTTATGAGCAGCCTATATCTATTTAATGATGGCTGATTTAAAATAATATCACCAACAGTTTGTGAATTAACACATATTCAATCTCCTTCTTGAGTATTTCTTGCATATTTTCAAGCAATTTTGTGAGTTCAATTGTTCTAAGCTTGGACTTAATTTCCATATACATAACCATAACTAATATCACCGAATAATTTATCGATATAAGTCGAATGATGAGAACAACAATGACCTATTATTGATCCCATTAAGTAAAAAAAACTTTAAGTAAAAAAAACTAATATTACATATTTTAAATAAACAAATACATAATACGTCAATAAATTACAAATAATTAGAACAATAACCAATACAAATCTACAATGAAAATGAAATAAAATAAGCTATAGGCCTAAACAAATCATTATTATAAACTTAGGGAAAGCATTTGAAGGAAAAAATATGATCCAAATAACAAACAAATTAAAGAAAAAGTTTCTTCTGAAAAAAATTAAAGATAAAGTTACATAACTCAAATGCAAATACATAATCAACATATAACAAAATCAGAGATAAAAATACATAAATTAAAGATTTAAGCAACTGTACTTGTCACACTTGTCTTTGTATATGACTATGTTCAACTTGTGAAGATAAAATTTGTAGTTCTTTTACCTTAGTAATAAAATAAATACATGAGATATGAAAACTAGTATCTATAAGTAAAAAACGAAAAGTTGACATTAAATTGAAACATTAGAATGAAAGTTCAAATTCAAGTATCTATTTAAGCAATTATAATTTATAGACATTGAGCTAAAACCAAAATTCAATTTCTATTTAAAACTCTTTTGCACTATCTCTCTTAAGGGAGGCCATATGACTCATCCATTACCAAGTGTAAGCCGATAAACTCATTTCTTTTCTACCACGTGTCTTAAATGGTGCTTTGACTTATTTGAAAAAATATACTGATGCTTTAACTTATTTGAAAAAATATTAAATACATGTCAAAGGTTAGAGGCAAATCTTCTTAGCCAATTATAGAAATATGAAATCCATACAGAATACCATTAACTAAATGTATTCTAATCGATGTTGTTTCGATTGCTTATAAATTAAACAAATCACTTAAAAAATCGAACTCTCTAGAGTCTCTCTTAGTTTGGTCACATTCCATAAAAAAATAATCATAAAGTTTTACATAAATTATAAGAGGTCCATATGATGAGGATGTTCAACGGACCTAAAAACAACAGCAATGTCTTCTAGCTGTAACACACAACCCATCAAGTACAAAGTGTAATGGTGCTTCATCTAGACTTGGTTGGATTCCCATTCATTCGAACCGTTGGGGTGGTCTCAACCCTGAGCTCTGAGCTAGTCTGTGATCACTTGGCTCTGGTTTTATCCCTTATTACTATATTTCAGTTTCAATTTTGGCATTCAAAGTCTTAATTGCGAGAGTTTTGTTGCTCCTCAAGTGGCTTACCTTTGAATTCAAGGCTGTATCTCACCATCTCTTACTTGTTCATTGTACCCGATACACACACGTATTACTATTTTTCTTTTATGTGGTTCCTTTGAATTTCTTCACGTTTATTCTTTATGTATTAGTCTTGAATACTTGTTATTTTCTTTGTGCAGGTGGTTGGGTGTCAGCATTGTTGTTCCTCCTTGTATCCGTAGGTAATTTCCATTACCATTTCATCGTTCTGACCATTTTTGCCACTAGGCCTTTAGGTTATACTACTTGATCTTATTTTTAAAGATTTGGCTTTAAATTGGTATATTGGTGAATTTTAAAACAAACGGAAACAAGGCTGATAAAAAAAATTGGACACGAGTCTCATCGATCTTGTCTTAATAACACAATTAAAGGATATAATGCTTTAACATACCTAACTGTTTTTCTTTTAAGTAGAATGCTTCAACATAATTGTTCTTGAGAATCGTACTAAATATTTTCGCTTGTTCCCACCTTTTATTTCTTTGGCAGGTACATTGATTGCGACAAGCAATGAAAAATTCAAAGCGGAAGATTCTCACACTTGAGATGTAAAGCAGGATGGAGAACCTGCCTCACCACATGTAAACAATGGTTTTGTATTTTATTTTGAATATTAACTTAGATAATAAAATGGAGCAGTCTTTTCTAATATCTAAATTACAACGAAATATTGAATCAATTAGAGGACCAAATTCCAATAGAGAGAGAACTTTAGAAACAAAACAACTCTCAGGAGTCTTCATTTATTTAACATGATGAGACGAGCTAGTTCCCAAACTTCTTGGCGATTCTCCAAATTTTGGAAAAAGAATCATGCATTGGCCTCCACACATTTGCATTTCATTTTGATTGTTGATATTTTTTTTTTCTTTTCATAATTTCAGTGTGCTGCATTATAATCTTCTTTAATTTGTGGTTATTAATTATATCAAATGAGTGTTAGTATTGCAATTCATGACAATATTTTGTTCATTTCAGATAGATATTGTCCTAATGTTGTGCATAATCACATTATGTATAACACTTTGAGAGGCAAAATGCAAGTTCATAAAACCTGTATTGTTATCTTTTGGTGCTAAACCTATTACTATTTCTAAATAAAATTGTCATATGGCTTTCCACCATGACTTCGACTACACTGTTAAAATTCAGATCTACTAACTTCATTTTATGAACGCCTGCCTCTTGCAGAATGCTTTGGAGGAAACCAAAGCTTTTGAAGAAACTAGTGGAATTAACCAACATGGAACACCACCCGGCCAGGAGGAATGGGAAGACTTGCCTTTATATCATTGTTTAGATAATTTAGAACCTATAGGAGGTGTTTCACTCTTATTGAAAGGTTTACATATAGCTTTTGAGTATTTCCTTGGGTTCGCGTGATGTTTTCAATGTTTGTATTTTATTAATCTTACGCTTCACATATTGCGATTTCCGTAAAATGATCTCGATACATACGGATTAAGTGTCTCGATCTCTACAAAATACAACACTAGTAATGTTTTCCCTTGGAACGAATCGGCATAAAATTGAATTTTATTTGATTCTGAGACGTTTACAACCCACGTTGTTTGCATGATGACAGTGAGAGGAAAATCCTCGGTATTGTTTGATGAAATGGCATGTGTCGTACTTACATCCACTGCAAGATTTTTATTATTCGAAGGAATCTGTGGTCTCTAGAAGCGATAGAATTTGTCATGAGGATACCTATAAAAATACAAAGATATTCACTTTATTCATTAAAAAATAATATCATAACCTAATCATAATTGGATTTCAAACATCAATCTTATTTTTCACAAATTAGATATATGTGTTAAAGATCTCACTTAAATTTCACAACTCCATTTAACCATTATACGAAAAAAAAAAAACACCAAATGAAAACACAAATATTGGTGATCAGTCAAAGATATGAGATTGAGATACTAACAAGATTTTTTTTTAAAGAAAGAACACTGCAATACACCTCAAAATAGTTATACTCAAATAATTTCTCAACGTTATACGAAATAGAGCTATAGTAGACAATAGTTAATGTCCATAGTTAAAACATATAAAGTTCAAGATGTTCACCTAATTATCATCATATGCCCTCTTACCTGATTAAGCTTATTGCCAAAGCCATTTCACTAATAGAATTTTATTTTCTTTCTCGGTGTCCTCCTTTAGCTGCTGGAAGATAATTTGTTTGCTGGGATTTTATTGTTATGCTGGTGGGAGGAGATTTGTCTACTTGGAGGTCATTGGTATGTTGGATCTTATTGTATGCAGTGAGATTATTTGTTTGTACTGGAGTGTTATTTTTTTGTTGGGTGGTTCCTAGAGAGATTTATTTTTCTAGTTGTGAGCCTCAAGATGTTCACCTAATTCTCATTTTAAACCTCAATATTGTTCATGGTTTAACAACTGCATACATGCCCTTGCTGAGGGTCCGCAACTCGATAGCATTGATAAAGGTATTCTCAATGCCGGATGTTCTGATCAAACAAATATAGAGCACAATACTAGAACTAACCAACACATAATCATAATAATATACATGAGTATTTGTGAATGATACATTTTTAAAATGCAACAAACCAAGTGTCTCAATAGAATATGCAAAGCTTGGCCATTGTTGGTATCCACTATAATTTCGTAGGGTAAACCATAGTCTTAAGAGGTATGGCACATCGCAATCTACAAGCAGTTGGTATCAAGATTATTTGGAGGCTTTGGGAAAACCCGTATTGTGTACAAGTAAGAACCGTAGGAATCCTTAGAGGCATCCTCTATGTCCATTGTTTGACCCACGTCTATGTCATTAGCATCATTGGTTTATTCCTTGACTTGTAGTAGGGAATAACATATTCGGTTGGTTTTTGATAATTGTTACACAATTGTTATAGGGTTTTATGTTATGTTTTTACTGGGAAATCAATGCATTTTCCTAATTTTTTCTTCACCACCTTCTTATTGTCGCGAACACCTTTTTCCTTGTGGTTCCGACAAAAATTGGACCAAAACAATGATTCAGTTTGCTCAAAATAACTATTACCGTTTGCTTTTTCCAAAATGCATTTACAATTCATGGCAGTTTTTAATTCTAAATTGAACTTAACCACCTAATTTTTTGTTCTATTTTAACCTAATCGTGCTTTTAATTTTTAGTGTAGGTCAACAATTCATTTTTTGTTTAGTATAGGTCAACAATTCTCTTCAACTTTTCAACCTTAAAGCAAGGAATATGTAACTTTGCTGCTAAATCTTATTCAATAATGATTCAAGATCAACACTAAATTGTTTCTACCTAAATTTGATGAGGCTATCATTGATGACAAGCTTCACTCTTAAATTTCACATGGAAGCTTATTTCGAGACCAAATATGCAACTACATTCCAACAAAACAAATAATGCTTTATTTTGTACAAAGCCATAAATAACACTTAACTTTGTAGGAGTAATACCATAAATTCGATGTATGTATCTCAAACGAATATCCATACCAAATTGATTGCTATGTGGAAGGGTATGCTTATAATGTCAACTGTAATAATGGTAGGGCTCCTTTCCAAGACATCATGCCCATCCATCTACTAATGTAATATTCCAGTATAATGGCATAAACTCTAAAGATTATATGACACATATTCATCCAACATCAACCAAACGTAAAAAAAAAATTTACATCCCCATTGATAACTGAATATTTTAGTTGGAGTTGTTTAATGGCATACATTTACCATACTCCAATGATATCAATATCCCATATAAATTATAATGCAATGTTAATATCCTAAAATCCAAGATTAAGATTTATATAATCTTGTCTTATCTAAACCCTATTGTCATTAAATAACAAGTTATTGAATTTTAAATTAAGTCATAAGACAATGCCAATATAGGAAAATAGTGAATTATAAATTAAGTTATAAGACAATTCCAATGTACTAAAATAGTGATTTCTAAATTAAGTCGTAAGACAGTGAGAATATCATAAAATAATGATTTTTAAATTAAGTTACAAGTAAGTGTTGAATCAACTTTGAGGAGCTGTGGATTGGCAATGACGATTTGGGCGATCATACCCGGTGGAGGAAGGTTAAATGCCCATGGAGGGCAGGGCGAAGGGCAGGGGTCTCAACCCCACCCATGGATCATTCTATTGAGGTACATATCGGAAGTTTTATGGTCTCACTAAATGAAATTGGAGGACAGGGTTCGAGTGAGATTTGTGACGAGCAATAAGGGAATAGATCAGGGAAATGAATTCCCCAGGTGAACCAAGTTCTTGGTCTGCAGATACGATCATCAGGTATTAGGGATCAAATCTAGTACATGAAGGACCACATGCTGTTTGGGAAATTTGTTGGAATGTTTCCATCCAAAAAATCCTTAATATGGTGGATAAACTCTACTTGGAAACCTAGAGGATGTTATGATTTGCAGCTGGGATTGAAATTTTTTTTCACGATAAGCTTCATTAGTTTGGAAGGCCAAAATAGAGTTTTGTACAAAGGGCCCTATTTTTTCTACTCGGTTTGCCTCTTCCTTCGACTCTGGAAAGAACGTTTCAACACAGAGAGGGAAGATATGAGGATGATGCCAGTTTGGATAAGGTTGTACTCTCTACCAGAGGAATACTGGAATTTGGAGATCCTAGAAGACATCAGTAATACCCTAGGCATGTTCTTCAAAATATTGGAGCATATGAAATGAAAGAGGTACACGACCTATGTGTAGATATACGTGTATATGGACCTGACAAAAGCATTTCCAGAATCTATAGATCTATCGTGGGAAGATGAGGAATGGATGCAAACCCTAGATTATAAGAAATATCCCTTTCAGTGTAGGTGTTGTCATGATTATTTCCATATCTATAGGGATTGCCCCCAGAACTCCCCACTGCCCTAGCTGAAACATAACAGAGATGTGGATGAACCAGGTTTCTCTCGAGTGTAGCCGAAGAAAAGAGGAGCATGATGATAGGAAGCACATAAACCCTCCAAATGACTTAGCATGACAAATGTGTTTGTGTCCTTGGAAGAGCATGAGGACAAAGAGGAAATGCCAAAATTGTCAGAGGCACAACAAGGAAACACTAACTCGAAAGAGGCAGAATCAAGACAAGGTGGAGAGATCCAAGCAGGTAGTCGAACACATGAGATGGAGATAGAAGAAGAAGGCAAAGATATGGACCTAGGTGAGATGGATTTGGATGGAATTGAACAAGCTTGTGATGAACAAGGTAAGGGATGCATCCCTGAGTAGAAACTTTCTTTACTGCTAAATGCAATAATAAAATTTACGGCTCATAAGCCTTTAGGAATTATGGCTGGATATTTGAAGGAAAATAAACAAAAATTGGGTGAGTTTGGCAAGAAAGTTGGGTGCAAACCCAATCAAGTTCGCATAGCAGAAGTGGGAGTTAAATTAGTTGAATATGGCCAGTACCCTACTATGAAGGTGGCCCTAGGGATTTGATCGTATCATATTACCCTAAAGGAAAAACATTCAGATTAATCCTAATCACATGATCCATTATTTTTAATTCACAATCAACAATAAACTTAGTTACCTTTCTCCTTTCTCCAGTGGCTAGTTGGACTGACCAGGGTTTTGCAAGCCTTACCTTGGAAAGCTGGAAATCCAAAATCACTTTGGGAGTGATGTAACTAAAAGTATCCCCTAGATCAATTAGTACAAAAATGCTTCGGTTAGAGATAGTACCTTCAATTTCCACGATTGAAAATTGATAATCTACTTGTCGATTTTCCAGGGCTACATTAGTCTGGTGGTAACTTTTCCCAACTTCCCCAATAGTGGAAGCTTCATGAAGTCTGTGAACAACCTTATTAGTTTAGTGAGGCGTGGGAATTTCCTTCCCAAAGTGGGGCTCTTCACATTCCCAACACTTCAAGGGTTCTCTAGGGCTCCAATAGTCCCCTTAGGTCCAAGGTTCACCGATTTATAGTTCTTCTGTGGAAGTTGTTTCATTTTTGATGTAGGAATTTCCTTGCGGATTCCTTGGCATGTTCCTAAAGGATGGGGGCTGGAAGCCCTTCTTCCATTGGCTAAAATTTTCCTGTTCTTTACCCTTTCAAACCTTAAAGAGATCATTCCTATGTTGTACTGTTCAAAACACAACCTTTCCTTTCTTAAGGCTTTATCCAGGGTTTTGAGATTTCCAAATTCAATCTTGTCCTTATAAGACTACGCCAAGCAACCCAAGAACCTCTGTATTTTTACCTTTTCCTCGTTTAATATATTGCATGAACCACAACAGATACATAAATTTGTTAATGAGGTCCTCTATATTCATTTGACGAGCTTTAACTCATAGAATTCCTTGGTCTTTCTTTCATAGTAGCTTTCTGACAAGTATTACTTCTTGAAGAACTTCTTGAACTCTGACCATTCCAGGTTCTTCTCTTTTATCCCCTGAGAAATCTTCAAATATTGCCACCAAATATCGACCGTTCCCTTAAGATTGTAGATGGCCATTCTCACCTTCATGTTGCTAGAATAATTATAAATTTGAAATTACTTCTTGATATCTAGCAGCCAAGTCTCTGCTTCTTCTCTGGTCTTGGATTCCCCGTCGAAGCTAGTTGGCTTGATATTTTTAAATTCTCCTTCCATATGGTCGATCTTCCTATTTCTGAGTGACTTAGCTCGATTCTCAGAATTTTGAGTTCCTTTGGAGGAACTATCTTTTATTTCGGCACTTTCTGGAACTTCTGGGTCTCTTCCAATCTCTGTTTGAGGTTTTTCCCCATTGTTTTTCTCTTGAAAAATCATGCAGAAATATTTCATTTATCTCTTGTTGCTTCTCCTGAACCTTCTTCATCTGCTCATTATCTTCCTTGAAGATCTGTATTTCTATGATCAAGTTCCTCATCATTTCCAGTACTTTATTGGCTTTAGAGTTTTCATGTTCTGGTTGTGATGACTGTGGTGTTGGTGCACCTTATTCAGGTTGACCCACATTCTCACTTTGTGAGGGCATAGCTGTATCTTGTTACAGAACAATTTTGTTTGTGCATAAAACATTCAACCACACATTGTATGATTAGAACAAAAATTTCCATAATTCAGCGGTACTAGATGTTTCCAAAAGGTGGAAGGGTTGAAACCCGTAGCTCTGATACCATATGTAACATACCCATATAACTTGCCAAACATTTCATAAAAAAAATATTCTCATAAGACATGGGCCATGAATCTTCTTATAGCATTCATTCTTAAGCTTAAATGGTCCTTTTCGTAAATAAAACTTCCTTCTGCAACTCTGCTTCCGCAGTGCGGATTGCGGGTTGCAGAACTTACTTAATTCTTTAGGATCTTACCCTTCCGCATTCCTGCTTCCACAATGCAGATTTCATATTGCGAAAATTCATATTTACCTTAGGTTTTCTCTTCCACCTTTTGCTTTCTGCATTCCACAATGCAGATTGTGGAAACACTCCATATTCTTTATATTTTCCTTTCCATTTTCTGCTTTCTGCATTTGGATTGTGGATTGCGGGAAGCCCATCTTTTCTTTGTATTACTCTTTCACTATTCACTTTCCGCATTCTGCAATGCGGAATTGCGGATTGCTGAAACCCCATATTTTCTTTATATTTTCTTCCACTTTCTGCATTCCTCATTTCATAATGCGAGTTGTGGATTGTGGAAGTCCTTAAACTCATTCCATTTTAACCATTCTCCTTTCCTCTTTCCGCATTCCACAATGCAGATTGCAGGTTGCGAAAATCCTTACATTCCAAAGCTTTTCGTTTCTGTTTTCTGCATTCTGCAATGCGAATTGCAGGTTGTGAAAACATTTACACTTAACCACTTTTCCTTTTCTCTTTCCGCATTCCGCAATACAGATTGTGGATTGCGGGAATTCTTATAATTTATACGTTTTTACCTTCTACTTCCCGCTTTCTGTGACATAGATTACAGGTTGAAGAAACACTTAAGATCGTTAGATTTCAACTTCTTCTTTATGCACAATTCCTTTTGCACCGTTGATTCCTTGTGGAATCAACCCCGGCCTTCAATCTAGATTAGATGTGGGTTGCAGATTGTGGAAATCCCATAATCTGTTCCAAAATTTACCCTTACGTGATTCCGCTTCCACAATGTCGATTGCGGATTGCGGAAATCACATAAACTTAATAACTTTCCTTCCTTCTAATTTTTACACTATTTTACTGTGTGTTTCCTTAGGGAAAACCCAGGGATGGTTCACCTTCGATGGCCTCACAGAATTAGGTTGAGTTTGAAGTCAAGCTTATGAATTCTAAAGTGGGTTTAGTGGCTAGTTTACCACACTTTCCTTCACATTTTTTACTTCATTTAAGGACCATGAGTCTCATACAGGGGCTTCCCTAGGCTAGGAAGGGCTTAACCCCGAACAACACTCAGGATTCCCCTCAGGGTCCCTTACCACTAGTTATTGATAGTAGATCAATAACACATACAAGTAGCTCACCACATAGCAGAATTTCCAGTAGTTAGAAAGGTCAAGTGATCAAGGGGAGAACCTCAGACCTTTAAAACATAGCATGGATTTTATAACCTCAGAAGCCATGTATCTAAATACAGTCACAAACCTTCAACCAAGCAGGAGTAACCCTTTCCAGGAAACTATATCAACATACAAGTTACCGTGAATTAAAACCGGGTAGGTGCATTACATATTCAGTGATCTATGCATCTAATGCAGTCATAACCATTCCTAACTGAACACGAATACTTCTCTTTGGAGAATGATAAAACCCAAATGCAAGACATCAAACAAAGTATGTGTATTACTCTACCAGGGAGTCATTGCAATCACAATTGATTTAATCATAACATTAGTGCACTACGTAACCAATGCAAACATAGTCATATGAGTATACACCAGTTCATAAGTATCATTCCCATCGATAAATCTAAAGCTATTATTTATCATTTTATTGATATTGAAACACATATTTACATATATACAAACATACCTTGAGCTCAATAGATTTGCATAAACAAAACCCAGCAATGGAACCTGGTTGTAAAGCGAACCACAATGAAAGGGGAACAACCACATTCCATCCAACCATATATTAGGCATAGATTTGCTCTGTCCTCAATCACCCCCGAGCTAAACTATGCATGCCAAGAGAAGAGATAGCTAACCTCAGTTTAGTTCCAAGGAAGAAATCACTTGCCTAAAACTAACTCAGAGTGCTACCACAACAAGTATTTCTCTCCACTATTTTCCTAACACTTCAAAGAGTGCTCACACATCAATAATTCATTCGTTCCCATCATACTCAGTAGTGTACTGCCTCCTCGTATATGCTTGCTTATAGTTTGGTTTCCTAGGTCTTACTTTGCAGCTATGGTCCATTCCCAAAGGAATCCCTGTCAACCACTGTGTTACCTGATCTTCAAGTCTGTTCGATCTCCTTTTGTAGCTACATTCCATTCACCATTGAATCCTTGTCAACCACTATGCCCTGATTTCTCCAAGATGTGTCTGACGCCATTAAGGAATTTCTAGCGCCTGGTGTACTTCGTTGAGGTTTAGTGCTCTACCTCTACCATTATTGCACGCATAGTCTTCTCTTTTAACATGGTTGTCTCTTTCATTCTAAATTTTGTTAAAGGAAAAATGTAGCGGTTACAATTGTCCTCCAGGGATCATTTGGACATAATCTACAGTCAACCAAACTCATCACTAAAATATACAGTCGAGAATTTATCATTACAGATAATGTTACAAAATGTATAGCCTATAATTTGACATTACAAATAATGTTTAGGAATTAGGGGATATTACATCCAGAAGTCATCTATCTCAGAATATTTGGCTGACTAGTGTACATACACATCCAAAAGGAAAAGACAACCAATCTAGATCCTTTAGGAAAGAATGGAATATTCATGGGATATGACGACACTTCAAAATCCTATAGAATATATTTTTTAGGATTCAAGAATATCGACATCAATAGATACGTAACCTTCGACAAAGACTCAACATACATCAAATCAAGAAAACAACCTATTAAATAGGTTGAATAACGTGAAGCAACCAGAGTCACAGACACGAAAATGGAATAAACAACGCCAGACCACGACATGGAACAACCACAAGAACCTGTACAATCACCTCATGAGAAGAACTCCCACAAAACAAGACCAACATGGGAATGAGAAGCAATACAAGATGTAGAGAAGTATGGTGCTCCAGATGGGATGCATAGAGAAAGTAAGAGACCTAGACCATATTTCAACAATTTGGCCCTGCTATGTGACATCATTGATAAAGAACTCTCTAACTACAAAGAAACAACATAGAAGAAATAATGGAAGGATGACATGATCGAGGAGTACTAGTCGAATATGAAGAATGATGTACGGGATACAGTTTCGAGACTAGAAGGAAAGTATGTTGTAACTTCGAAGTGGATCTTCAAGATCAACCATGTTGCAGATGGTAGCATTGAAAAACACAAGGTAATATTTGGGGCACGTGGCTTCTCCTAGAAATAAGGCATAGATTACGAGGAGACATTTACACATGTAGCAAGATACACTTCCATCGGATCTATACTTGAACTGGCTGCAGTAATGAAATGGAAAGTACACTTGATGGATGTCAAGACAACATTCTTGAATGGTGTTGTCGAAGGGAAAGTGTACGTGGAGCAACCACTGAGATTTGAGACACATGACATATAGACTAGTGTGTGCAAGTTAAAGAAATCATTGTACAAATTGAAGGAGGCGTCCAGGATGTGGTACGACATGATGGACAACTTCTTGATGAGCTTAGGATTTACAAGAGTAAAGCAGATTCTAACCTTTACTTAAGGGTTGAAGGTAGAAGACTAGTGATACTTCTTCTATATGTAGATGGCATGTTTCTGATAGGTGAGCCTGAGCTCATTGTAGATGAAAAGAGCAAGCTTGCCAAAAAGTTCAAGATGAAGGACCTAGGGATTATGCACTACTTCTTAGGCATGGGGGTGTGGCAGAGTGCAAACGGGATATTCCTTGGTCAAGGAAATTATGCAGTGGAGATTCTGAAGAGGTTTAGAATGATGGACTGCAAGGCAATGGCCACACAAATGGAATCAAACTTGAAACTACTATGTGATGCTTCATCAGAGACAGTTGATGCCATGATGTATCGACAAATGATTGGTTCATGATGTACCTGAAAAACAGGAGGCCAGACATATGATTTTTTGTGAACACCCTGAGCCAGTTCCTAATAGATCCGAGACATGTTCACTTGATTGGTGCAAAGCATATGTTGAGGTACGTAAAGGGTACAGTTGAGTATGGGCTCAAGTATGAAGCGAATCATAATATTAAACTACATGGTTATGTTGATTTGGATTAGGAAGGAAGTGCCACATATAGGAAGAGAACTTCAAAATGTTGCTTCAATTTGGGATCCGATATGATCTCTTGGTTTAGTGTGAAGCAAACATATGTGGCATTGAGTACAACCGAAACAGAGTATGTTACATCCGGTTCTGATAGTTGTGAGGTAGTATGGCTTTGAAATCTACTATCACATTTGTTTGTTCTTGAGTTAGAGACGACTTGTATCTTTTGCGACAACCAGATTTGCGTGAAGTTGTTGAAGAACCCAATGTTCCATGACAAGTTGAAGCATATTGGGATCAAGTATCACAATATCCGGGATATGGTGTAGAGAGCAGCAATGAATCTGTAGTATGTGGCGACAAATGAGTAGATAACTAATGTCCTGACCAAGCGATTAGCCAGAGTGAAGTTTGAATACTTCAGAGTGAGGATTGGTGTCATCCAAATCGAGGTTTCCCAAAGGAGGGAGTGATGAGACCCTAAGACACATATGCACTAGGGATAGTTCTTGCATGGTGGAAGACGCAGGTGGTCCTTGGGACGTAATGCACCTAGGGTGCTCCTGGATATGCTCCCATGTTGTAGATGTTGAGAGGAAAACCAGTCACAAAGACACTTTATGTGTGTCTAGGCTAGTTCTTGCATGGTGGAAGAAACAGGTGGTCCTTGGGATGTAATCCACCTGGGGTGCTCCTGGCTGTGCTCCTATGCTGGTATATGTGGGATGACCATTG
Source organism: Pseudotsuga menziesii (assembly GCA_001517045.1). Classification (NCBI taxonomy): domain Eukaryota; kingdom Viridiplantae; phylum Streptophyta; class Pinopsida; order Pinales; family Pinaceae; genus Pseudotsuga; species Pseudotsuga menziesii. Next base: position 2,018,647 of record LPNX010622031.1, read on the forward strand.
AGAGATGTAATTCACTTGGAGTGCTCCTAGGATATACCCACTAGGTGGGAGACGTAGGTGGTTTCTTGGACATGAGGTGTGCATATGGGTTGCTCTCCGTGTGTTATGATTAGATGATACGGATACGATGAGATGAGTGTACGAGACACATGTGATTGTTGTGGCAATGTAATGTGTGGTCTTGGGTTGTACCTACATGATGGCTTGCTCGTGGACATGATGAAGACCTAGATGTGAGCTAGGCCTACATCCAACATGAAAAAGGGTTGGCTCTATAGAAATTCTTATGATGGATAGATTCAAGAGATGTCACTAATCAATGATAATAAAAAAATTAGGATTATGGTACCAGTAACGATAATGATCCAGCAATGATGACGTGTCAAAAGTGTCGATGACTTTGGTGAGAGAATACGTTCATAGTTAAGAGGGAGTGTTGTTGTAAATGTAACTTCAGAATATATTAATTTGTATTTTATATTTATATTGTTATTCTATTTTATTGTACCTCCGTCGAAGATGTTTTTCCTTTGTTCGAAGATGTCATTACTATATTTTGTCATGCAAGGTTATTGAGGTAAAACCTCCATTGTAAGTTAGGGAAATAGTCTCCAGAAGAAATATTGTAAATTGTATTTTGAGTTTCCCAAGAAAAAAGTAGACCCTGTTAGGTTAGGAGGATGACCCTACTTAGAGTTTTAAGTGAGTCACTTGAAGAGTATAAATAGGGAGGCTCCCTCCCTCATTGACACACCACTCACTCACTCAAGTTCACATGAGAAAGAGATATAAGACAAGTTCTCTAGAGGAGAAAGAGAGAGAGATGTAGAAGACTTCCTATTTTTGGGTTTTCAATTTTCTGATATTTTATTAGTGACGAATCTATCTCTGAGGAAGTTGCGGGTTTTTATCCTTTATGGTTTCCCCGTAGAAAATTATTGTGTCTATTGTGTATTGTTGTGCTTGTCATTCTTTCAGTTAAAGATCTTCATTAAATAGAATAAAAGTGCTAACTCTAACATTGACGGGATGTCACATCTCCATGGTACTGTTTCAGGAGATGCTATAGTGATGTAGATGTCACCATCCCATTGTTTTCACATTTGGATGGGTTGTGGTCGCAAGACTAACTCTCGCAATGAAATTTTGGCATTGGTGAGCCTCCTCTATTTTGCCAGGCACAAAAATATACATTCCTTGCTAGTCTTGGGGGATTCACGTATTGTTATGGATTGGCTTGCTTAGAAAAGAAAATTATAGTGGGCCTACTTCATTGGTGGAAACTACATATCAGGACGCTCCAACAATCTTTCCACACTTTCATTTTCCAACATGTATTTAAAGAATTCAACACTATTGTTGATTCTCTATCCAAGAAGGGATTGTTATCTACTGAATGCATTTTGAATTTTGAAGATTTTTTGGATGTATATTCTATTTCTCAAGGAACTGTCGTTCCCTTTTTATGATGTTTGGTTTTTATTTCCTTGGAGTAGTAGACTGTTTATCTTGTCAATCTCTGCATTTTGTCTCATGAATATGTATTCATGTAATGCTGTGTATCTCTATGTAAAGAAAGGATTTTCAAGAACCTTTATATATCCCATCTAGATTGATGTAAAGCCATGACATAATGAGATGATATATGATATGTGTATGTGTAACTAATCTATGATCTCTACATAAAACCCATGTAATGTTTTATTCTACCCATGAATATAAACTATAGCTCTTTTCTTCGTGAAAAAAAATATCATTCCAACAAAGAAAATTCCAAGGAAATGTCGCAATACGATAGCTACCAAGTTTGAAAAGTTTGGTAGTTTCATGGGTTTGGTGGGGAGAGGTTGCATTTATAAAATTTTAGGGTTTGAAAAAAACTTTGGAATGTTAAAAAATATGGAACATAGAAGGCATCTCTAGATTGAGAATCCATGAATCAAGGAAGCAATGGGTCACATAAAGGGATTTTTGTTGCCTATTTAGGAGGCATTAAGTGAAATTATGGGTCCTCCTATTGATTCTAATAAATGTTCTCTAGTTTTTATCCTCCGATTTATGGGATTAGGGTTTAGGGATCTGTGGGCTTAGGGTTCATGGTTCGTTCTATCATCTAATTATATGTAGGAGAGTTGATTATCACACACACACACACACACACACACACATACATATACATATACATATATACATATGCATATACATATATCTATGTCTATGTGTATATGTATATGTGTGTATGTATATGCGTGTATGCATGTACGCATATTACATATATTTACATATATGCATACACACATATACATATACATATACATATATGTATTCGATGGAATACACATCATGAGAAACCCTCTAGGTTCTTCCCCTGATTTCGAGGTTGGTACCCATGGTAAACCATATTCTTTAGGGCTTAATATATATACAACAAAATACTCATTAGTAACTCAACATGTCACTGCGGGAATTGATTATGGGTGAAGGGTAGCAATCATTCCTCCCAACCACCCAAGTTACACCCGGTTCACACACACACACAGATGTTAATTAGGTCTAGCTCGAGTGATTATGGGATGGAGTGTTATCCTCCCTACCCAGGTTCTATTACCATAAGTGACACCTTGAGCTCATAATGAGTATATTGTTGTAATGGCTCTTAGCCTTATTGTCGACTCGACCTTGTGCCCTGAAGAATCTAGAATTTGCTCCGTGTACCATCCTCAAAATGAGGGGAAGTGCTTGGGGATTTGCCTCCAGTTTATATATATATATATATATATATATATATATATATATATATTGCAAACAATGTCTTGGTAAACAATTTGCTTGTTTGGTTTTCCCGAGAATTGGTCGTGGGTCATTTGTGGGGTGATTAGCTCTTAGTTTGCAACCATCTCACTTTGTAATACATCAATTGTACGATTATCCAAGCTTATCATAGGAGGATCTTTAGAAGAAACCCATGTTCACCCTATGTTAGCTGGAATATTTCACCTTCTGCGGACAGTAAGGTGTTCCACTGGTCTGAATGGTTTAGATCTAGGAGGATCTTTAGAAGAAACCCATGTTCACCCTATGTTAGCTGGAATATTTCACCTTCTGCGGACAGTAAGGTGTTCCACTGGTCTGAATGGTTTAGATCCAGAACAAATGAAGGACAAAGGTTGAAGACCCTCCCTGGACGCTGTAGATACCTGGAATGTGATGCTTCGATAGTAACCCTGTGTACCTGCAATCAGATTAAACACGCAAACACATCAAATCTGCCGGAATATAATCTATTGATCCATGTTAGTGACTAAGGAATCTAGCAACAGTAATGTGGGACGAAAATCAACTTTTCATTAAGATAAAATGGAGAATTTTACAACCAGTTAAGCCTTAGTGTTGACATGAATCTCCATGAAACCAAGCACTCTCATCCCCATAAGCTCTGACTTTTTCTCTCTATGCTCTTCAATGGCTTGGGTCAAGTAATCAATCCAACAGCATAACAATACTTCAATGGTTCTCCCCTCAACCATGGATATGAGCTTGTATTTATAAGGCTCAATGGATAGGGATGGTTGAGAGATTAGTGGATGAGGTGGCCTCTAAATATTCCATATTTAATTAGGTGCATATCATTATCGCAAAATGAATTTCAATACCATATCATTATTACTTATACATTGAATGGAATTCTTTATGACGAAGGGGAATTTATTTATAATTTTTTTAACGACCTCTTCTCTCGCCATTTAATGATTTTGTTTCATTAAGGCATTCCCGTTCCCCTTTTATTTTGGTATATGATATGATTCCTTTATATAATTCCATCCTTTTTAAAGATGATAATGTTCGAATTGGTTGCTCTTTATACTTTGTCTTCTTCGTTTTAGAGATATTTTAAAATACTTTTGAAAACTATAAAATTACTTGTTTCCCAATATAGGAAAATAGTTGAATTATAAATTAAGTTATAAGACAATGCCAATGTACTAAAATAGTGATTTCTAAATTAAGTTGTAAGACTGTGAGAATATCATAAAATAATGATTTTTAAATTAAGTTACAAGTGAGTGTCAAATCAACTTTGAGGAGCTACAGATTGGCAACGAGGATTTGGGCGATCATACCCGATGGAGGAAGGTTAAACGCCCACGGAGGGCAGAGCGAAAGGAGGGGGTCTCAACCCCACCCATGGATAATTCTATTGAGGTACATATCGAAAGTATTCTGGTCTCACTAACTGAAATGGGAGGAGAGGGTTCGGGTGAGATTCATGACGAGCAATAAGGGAATAGATCAGGAAAATGAATTCATCAAGCAAACCAAGTTCTTGGTCTGCAGATCCGATTGTCAGGTATTAGGGATCAAATCCAATACATGAAGGACCACACGTTGTTTGGGAAATTTGTTGGAATGTTGTCATCCAAAAAAGCCTTAATATGGGGGATACACTCTACTTGGAAACCTAGAGGATGTTATGATATGCAGCTGGGATTGAAAAAAAATTTCACAATAAGCTTCATTAGTTTCGAAGACCGAAATAGGGTTTTGTACAAAGGGCCCTATTTTTTCTACTCGGTTGGCCTCTTCCTTCAACCCTAGAAATAACGTTTCAACACAGAGAGGGAAGATATGAGGACGATGCTAGTTTGGATAAGGTTGTACTCTCTACTAGAGGAATACTGGGATTTGGAGATCCTAGAAGACATCGGTAATGACCTAGGCATGTTCTTCAAAATATCGGAGCAGACGAAAGGAAAGAGGTACACGACCTATGTGCATATCTACGTGTATATGGACCTGACAAAAGCATTTCCAAAATCCATAGATCTATCGTGGGAAGATGAGGAATGGATGCAAACCCTAGATTATAAAAAAATTCCCTTTCGTTGTAGGAGTTGTCATGATTATGGCCATATATATAGGGATTGCCCCCAGAACTCCCCACCGCCCCAGCCGAAACATAACAAAGATGTGGATGAACAAGGTTTCTCTCAAGTGCAACAGAAGAAAAGAGGATCGTGATGACAGGAAGCACATAAACCCTCCAAATGACTCAGCATGACAAATGTGTTTGCGATCTTGGAAGAGCATGAGGAGAAAGAGGAGATGCCAGAATTATCAGAGGCATAACAAGGAAACACTAACTCGCAAGAGGCAAAATCGAGACAAGGTGAAGAGATCCAAGTAGGTAGTCGAACACATGAGATGGAGATAGAAGAAGAAGGCGAAGAGATGGACCTAGGTGAGATGGATCTGGATGAATTGAACAAGCTTGTGACGAACAAGGTGAGGGATACATCCCTGAGTAGAAAGTTTCTTTACTGCTAAATGCACTAATAAAATTTAAGGCTCATAAGCCTTTAGGAATTATGGCTAGATCTTTGAAGGAAAATAAACGAAAATTGGGTGAGTTTGGCAAGAACGTTGGGTGCAAACCCAATCGAGTTCGCATAGCAGAAATGGGAGTTAAATTAGCTGAATATGGCCAATACCCTACTATCAAGGTGGCCCTAGGGCTCTAATCCTATCATATGACCCTAAAGGAAAAACATTCAGATTAATCCTAATCACATGATCCATTATTTTAAATTCACAATCAACAATAAACTTAGTTACCTTTCTCCTTGCTCCAGTGGCAGGTTGGACTGACCAGGGTTTTGTAGGCCTTACCTTGGAAAGATGGCAATCCAAAATCACTTTGGGAGTGATGTAACTCAAATTACCCCTGGATCAATTAGTACAAAAATACTTCGGTTAGAGATAGTACCTTAAATCTCCACGATTGAAACTTGATAATCTACTTGTTGATTTTCAAGGGCTACATTAGTCTGGTGGTAATTTTTCCCAACTTCCCCAATAGTGGAGCTTCATGCAATCTATGAACAACCTTATTACTTTGGTTGGGGCATGGGAAGTTCCTTTGCAAAGTGGGGCTCTTCACATTCCCAACACTTCAAGGGTTCTCTAGGGCTCCAACAGTCCCCTTAGGTCCAAGGTTCACTGATTTATAGTTCTTCTGTGGAAGTTGTTTCATTTTTTATGTAGGAATTTCCCTGTGGAATCCTTGGCATGTTCCTGAAGGGTGGGGGATGGAAGCCCTTCCTTCATTGGCTGAAATTTTCCTGTTCTTTACCCTTTCAGACCTTGGAGAGATCATTCCTATGTTTGTACTTTTCAAAACACAACCTTTCCTTTATTAAGGATTCATCCATGGTTTTGGGATTTCCAAATTCAATCCTGTCCTTGTAAAACTGGGACAAGCAACCCAAGAACCTCTGTATTTTTACCTTTTCCTCGTTTAATATATGGCATGAACCACAACAGATACATAAATTTGTTAATGAGGTCCTCTATATTCATTTGACGAGCTTTAACTCATAGAATTCCTTGGTCTTTCTTTCATAGTAGCTTTCTGAAAAGTATTGCTTCTTGAAGAAATTCTTGAACTCTGACCATTCCAGGCTCTTCTCTTTTATCCCCTTGGAAATATTCAGATCTTGCCACCAAATGTCGACCCTTCCCTTAATATTGTAGATGGCCATTCTCACCTTCATGTTGCTAGAATAATTATAAATTTGAAATTACTTCTTGATATCTAGCAACGAAGTCTCTGCTTCTTCTCCGGTATTGGATTCCCGTTGAAGTTGGTTGGCTTGATATTTTTAAATTCTCCTTTCAGATGGATGATCTTCCTATTTCCGACCGACTTAGCTCAATTCTCATACTTTTGAGTTCCATTGGAGGAACTATCTTTTCTTTCAGCACTTTGTGGAACTTCTGGGTCTCTTCCAATCTTTGTTTGAGGTTTTTCCCATTATTTTTCTCTTGCAAAATCTTGAGAAATATTACATTTATCTCTTGTTGCTTCTCCTGAGCCTTCTTCAGCTGCTCATTATCTTCCTTGAATCTCTGTATTTCTACGATCAAGTTCCTCATCGTTTCCAGTACTTGATTGGCTTCAAAGTGTTCATGTTCTGGTTGTGATGATTGTGGTGTCGGTGCACCTTCTTCAGGTTGACCCTCATTCTCACTTTGTGAGGCCATAGCTGTATCCTATTACAGAAAAATTTTGTTTGTGCACAAAACATTCCAACACTCATTGTATGATTAGAACAAAACTTTCCATAATTCAGCGGTACTAGATGTTCCCAAAAGGTGGCAGGGTTGAAACCTGTAGCTCTGATACCATATGTAACATACCCATATAACTTGCCAAACATTTCATAAAAAAAAAAATTCTCATAAGACATGGGCCATGAATCTTCTTATAACATTCATTCTTAAGCTTAAACGGTCATTTTCGTAAATAAAAATTCCTTCCGCAAATATGCTTCCGCGGAAAGCAGAAGGTGGAAGAGAAAACCTAAGGTAAATATGATTTTTTCGCAATGCAGATTGCGGAAACCCTTCGTATTCTTTATATTTTCCTTTCCATTTTCTGCTTTCTACATTTGGATTGCGGATTGCGGGAAGCTCATCTTTTCTTTATATTACTCTTTCACTTTACGCTTTTCGCGTTCCGCAATGCGGAATTGCGAATTGCGGAAACCCCATATTTTCTTCCACTTTATGCATTCCGCATTTCACAATGTGAGTTGCGGATTGCAGAAGTCCTTAAACTCACTCCATTTTAACCGTTCTCCTTTCCTCTTTCCGCATTCCATAATGCGGATTGCAGGTTGAGGAAATACTTACATTCCAAAGCTTTTCGTTTCTGCTTTGCGCATTCCGCAATGTGAATTGCAGGTTGTGAAAACATTTGCACTTAACCACTTTTCCTTTTCGCTTTTTGCATTCCGCAATGCGGATTGTGGATTGCGGGAATTCTTATAATTTATACGTTTTTATCTTCTGCTTCCTGCTTTCCGTGACGCAGATTGCGAGTTGCAAAAACACTTAAGATCGTTACATTTCGACTTCTTCTTTCTACACAATTCCTTCCACACCGTTGATTCCTTGTGGAATCAACCTCGACCTTTGATTTGGATTAGATGCGGGTTGCGGATTATGGAAATCCCATAATCTGTTCCAAAATTTACCCTTACGTGATTCCGCTTCCGCAATGCGGATTGCGGATTGCGGAAATCACATAAACTTAAGAAATTTCCTTCCTTGTAATTTTTGCACTGTTCTACTTTGTGTTTCCTTAGGGGAAACCTAGGGACGGTTCACCTTCGACGGCCTTACATAATTAGGTTGAGGTTGAATTCAAGCTTATGAATTCTGAAGTGGGTTTAGTGGCTAGTTTACCACACTTTCCTTCATAGTTTTTACTTCATTTAAGGACCACGAGTCTCATACAGGGGCTTCCCTAGGCTAGGACGGAATTAACCCCGAACAACACTCAGGCTTCCCCTCGGGGTCCCTTACCACTAGTTATTGATGTTAGATCAATAACGCATCCAAGTAGCTCACCACATAGTAGAATTTCCAGTAGTTAGAAAGGTCAAGTGATCAAGGGAAGAACCTCAGACCTTTAAAACATAACATGGATTTAATAACCTCAGAAGCCATGTATCTAAATACAATCACAAACCTTCAACCAACCAGGAGTAACCCTTTCCAGGAAACTATATCAACATACAAGTTATAGTGAATTAAAACAGGGTAGGTGCATTACATCTTCAGTGATCTATGCATCTAATGCAGTCATAACCATTCCTAATAGAACATGAATACTTCTCTTTGGAGAATGATAAAACCCAAATGCAAGACATCAAACAAAGTATGTGTATTACTCTACTAGGGAGTCATTGTAGTCACAACTTTATTTAATCATACCATTAGTGCTCTACGTAGCCAATGCAAACATAGTCATATGAGTATACACCAGTTCATAAGTATCATTCCTATGAATAAATCTAAAGCTGCTATTTATCATTTTATTGATATTGAAACACATATTTACATATATACAAACATACCCTAATATCAATAGATTTGTGGAAACAAAACCCAGTAATGGAACCTGGTTGTAAAGCGAGCCACAATGAAAGGGGAACAACCACATTCCACCCAACTGTATATTAGGCATAGATCTACTCTATCCTCAATCACCCTCGAGCTAAACTATGCGTGCCAAGAGAAGAGACAACTAACCTCAAATTAGTTCCCAGGAAGAAATCAGTTTCCTAACACTAACTCAGAGTGCTCCCACAGCAAGTATTTCTCTCCACTCTTTTCCTAACACTTCACAGAGTGCTCACACATCATGAGTTCATTCATTCCCAGCATACTCAGTAGTGTCCTGCCTCCTCGCATATGCTTACTTATAGTTTGGTTTCCTAGGTCTTACTTTGCAACTACGGTCCATTCCCAAAGGAATCCTCGTCAACCACTATGTTACCTGATCTTCCAAGGTTTGTTCGATCTCCTTCTGCAGCTACATTCCATTCACCATTGAATCCCCGTCAACCACTATGCCTTGATTTCTCCAAGGTGTGTCTAACGCCATTAAGGAATTTCTAGTGCCTGGTGTACTTCCCTGAGGTTTACTACTCTCCCGCTCCCATTATTGCACGCATAGTATTCTCTTTTAACATGGTTGTCTCTTTCATTCTGAATTTCGTTAAAGGAAAAATGTAGCAGTTACAACTGTCCTCCATGTACCGTTTGGACAGAATCTACAGTCAACCAAACTCATTTCTAAAATATACGATCGAGAGTTTATCATTACAGATAATGTTACAAAATGTATGGTATAGAATTTGACATTACAAATAATGTTTAGGAATAAGGGGATATTGCATCCAAAAGTCATCTATCTCAGAATATTTGGCTGCCTAGTGTACATACACATCCCAAAGGAAAAGACAACCAAGCTAGATCCTTTAGGAAAGAATGGAATATTCGTGGGATATGACGACACTTCAAAATCCTATAGAATATATTTTTCAGGATTCAAGAATATCGACATCAACAGATATGTAACCTTCGACGAAGACTCAACATACATCAAATCAAGAAAACAATCTATTAAATAGGTTGAATAACATGAAGCAACCAAAGTCAGAGACACAAAAATGGAAGAAACAACGCCATACCACGACATGGACCAACCACAAGAACCTGTACAATCACCTCGTGAGAAGAAATCCCACAAAAGAAGACCAACATGTGAACGAGAAGCAATACAATATGTAGAGAATTATGGCGCTCCAGATGGGATGCATAGAGAAAGTAAGAGACCTAGACCATATTCCAGCTATTTGGCCCTACTATGTGACATCATTGATAAAGAACCCTCTAACTACGAAGAAACAACATAGAAGAAAGAATGGAAGGATGCCATGATCGAGGATTACCAGTCGAATATGAAGAATGATGTATGGGATATAGTTCTGAGACCAGAAGGAAAGTACGTTGTAACTTCAAAGTGGACCTTCAAGATCAAGCATGTTGCAAATGGTAGCATTGAAAAACACAAGGCAATATTTGGGGCATGTGGCTTCTCCTAGAAATAAGGCATAGATTACGAGGAGAAATTTACACATGTAGCAAGATACACTTCCATTGGATCTATACTTGAACTGGCTGCAGTAATGAAATGGAAAGTACACTAGATGGATGTCAAGACAACATTCTTGAATGGTGTTGTCGAAGGGAAAGTGTACATGGAGCAGCCACTGAGATTTGAGACACATGACATATATACTAATGTGTGCAAGTTAAAGAAATCATTGTACAAATTGAAGGAGGCGTCCAAGATGTGGTACGACATGATGGACAACTTCTTGATGAGTTTAGGATTTACCAAGAGTAACGAATATTCTAATCTTTACTTCAAGGTTGAAGGTAGAATACTAGTGATACTTTTGCTATACGTAGATGGCATGTTTTTGACAGGTGAGCCCGAGCTCGTTGTAGATGAAAAGAGGATGCTTGCCATAAAGTTCAAGATGAAGGACCTAGGGATTATGCACTACTTCTTAGGCATGGGGGTGTGGCAGAGTGAAAATGGGATATTCCTTGGTCAAGGAAAGGATGCAGTGGAGATTCTGAAGAGGTTCAGAATGATGGAATGCAAGGCAATGGCCACACAAATGGAATCAAACTTGAAGCTACTATGTGATGCTTCATCAGAGACAGTTGATGCCACGATGTATCGACAAATGATTGGTTCATTGATGTACCTGAAAAACATGAGGCCAAACATATGATTTTTTGTGAACACCCTGAGCCAGTTCCTAATAGATTTGAGACATGTTCACTTGATTGGCGTAAAGCATATATTGAGGTACCTAAAGGTTACAATTGAGTATGGGCTCAAGTATGAAGCTCATCATAAGATTAAAGTACATGGTTATGTTGATTTGGATTAGGCAGGAAGTGCCACAGATAGGAAGAGCACTTCATAATGCTACTTCAATTTGTGATCTGATATGATCTCTTGGTTTAGTGTGAAGCAAACATGTGTGGCATTGAGTACAACCGAAGCAGAGTATGTTGCATCCGGTTCTGATAGTTGTGAGGTAGTATGGCTTTGAAATCTACTATCACATTTGTTTGTTCTTGAGTTAGAGACGACTTGTATCTTTTGCGACAACCAGAGTTGCATGAATTTGTTGGAGAACCCAATTTTCCATGACAAGTCGAAGCATATTGAGATCAAGTATCACAATATATGGGATATGGTGTAGAGAGGAGCAATGAATCTCTAATATGTGGCGACAAATGAGTAGATAACTGATGTGTTGACCAAGCGATTAGCCAGAGTGAAGTTTGAATACTTCAGAGTGAGGCTTGGTGTCATCCAGATCGAGGTTTCCTAAAGGAGGGAGTGACGAGACCGTAAGAAACATATGCACTAGGGATAATTCTTGCATGGTGGAAGACGCAGGTGGTCCTTGGGATGTAATGCACCTAGGGTGCTCCTGGCTATGCTCTCATGCTGTAGATGTTGAGAGGACAACCAGTCACAAAGACACTTTATGTGTGTCTAGGCTAGTTCTTGCATGGTGGAAGACACATGTGGTCCTTGGGATGTAATCCACCTGGGGTGCTCCTAGTTGTGCTACCATGCTGGTATATGTGGGATGACCATTGAGAGATGTAATTCACTTGGAGTGCTCCTGGGATATACCCACTAGGTGGGAGACGTAGGTGGTTTCTTGGACATGAAGTGTGCAGATGGGTTTCTCTCTGTGTGTTATGATTAGATGATATGGATACAATGAGATGAATGTAGGAGACACATGTGATTGTTGTGGCAATGTAATGTGTGGTCTTGGGTTGTACGTACATGATGGCTTGCTCGTGGACATGATGAAGACCTAGATGTGAGCTAGGCCTACATCCAACATGAAAAAGGGTTGGCTTTGTAGAAATTCTTATGACGGATAGATTCGAGAGATGTCACTAATCAATGATAAAAAAAATTAGGAGTATGGTACCAACGACGATAATGATCCAGCAATGATGATGTGTCGAAAGTGTTGATGGCTTTGGTGAGATAATACGTTCATAGTTAAGAGGGATTGTTGTTGTAAATGTAACTTCAGAATATATTAATTTAATTTTATATTTATATTGTTATTGTATTTTATTGTACCTCCGTCGAAGATGTTTTTCCTCTGTTCGAAGATGTCATTACTATATTTTGTCATGCAAGGTTATTGAGTTAAAACCTTCATTGTAAGTTAGGGAAATAGTCTCCAGAAGAAATATTGTAAATTGTATTTTGAGTTTCCCAAGAGAAAAGTTGACCCTGTTAGGTTAGGAGGACGACCCTACTTAGAGTTTTAAGTGAGTCACTTGAAGCGTATAAATAGGGAGGCTCCCTCCCTCATTGACAAACCACTCACTCGCTCAAGTTAGCATGAGAAAGAGATATAAGACAAGTTCTCTAGAGGAGAAAGAGAGAGAGAGATGTAGAAGACTTCTTATTTTTGGGGTTTCAATTTCCTAATATTTTATTAGTGACGAATCTATCCTTGAGGAAGTTGCGGGTTTTTATCCTTTATGCTTTCCCCATGGAAAATTATTGTGTCTATTGTGTATTGTTGTGCTTGTCATTCTTTTAGTTAAAGATCTTAATTAAATAGAATAAAAGTGCTAACTCTAACATTGACGGGATATCACATCTCCATGATACTATTTCGGGGGATGCTATAGTGATATACATGTCACCATCCCATTGTTTTCACATTTGGATGGGTTGTGGTCCCAAGACTAACTCTCGCAATGAAATTTTGGCATTGGCGAGCCTCCTCTATTTCGCCAGGCACACAAATATAAATTCCTTGATAGTCTTGGGGGATTCATGTATTGTTATGGATTGGGTTGCTTAGAAAAAAAAATTACAGGTGGGCCTACTTCATTGGTGGAAACTGTGTATTAGGACGCTCCAACAATCTTTCCTGTAACAACCCAAAAATTAGTAAAAAATTAAAAATTTTCATGTAACATAAATTGTTAGTAGTTTTCACTGCCTAAGAACCAATAATTGCTAACGGTTACTTTAAATAGTAGTATCTAGAACTGGACATTTGTAAATATTTAGTTATGTATAATTATTTGTTTATCTTCATATTTCTGTGTTAAGGATTTGAATTTAGCAGTTTATGTTTTAGAAAGGCAGGAAAAGAAACTATGTCTAAACCTGATACTAAGTATGTTTTTACTGTCTTATGACAAGTAGGAAAGAACTTTAGTTGAGATCGGGGCTTACTTAGCTTACAGCTAATGCAGTGAAGTGATGCTTCTTTTACAGGTTCTATACAAGTAAGTCGTTTTGTTTCCAGTATTTCCAGATCGAGATTATCATTCAACTAGCATAAACTAAAAATGCTAGTTAAATTATTTGTTTTGTAGATTGAGCCAAGTAAGAGGTATCGTTAATCTTTTATTGTTAGAAATCTTCATAATTGTTAGTAATAACAATATTTTAATAAATTGTATTTAGCTCGGTTATGCTTACTATCACAAAAAACGTTTATTAACTTTCATCCTGTGATTTTCAGTTGAAAATTTGTATGTAATTCTAGTATAAGTATCTTGTGGAACATATTTCTTTTTACCATTAAATAGTTATAGTAACCTAGAAGATCTATGATACAAAAGTGGTCGTGAATAACTTTGGCCTAATCTACACCTTAACACTAGTACTTGGTAAATAGGACTCTTTATAACTATTCAAGTATTTTTCAAAACTTGAAATTTTTTATTACCAATGTTTTTCTTTAAACTACGTGTTAATAATTTTTATCGTAAGGGAAGAAGAATTTGTCCTCATAGAGGTCTACCCTATTTATTTTTATATGGATTCTCATCTCATATGAGTTTTATTAACAAAACATATACTAGTATTCGTAGATCAATGCCTAGACTATAGTCCTAGCTAGATAATCTCTATAGTTACAAGTATATACAAATCATTGGTTCATTCTCCATTTTTGTATCTTCCTAGAATTGAATACTAAGCATTATATAATATGAGAGAAATCATAAACATGTATAAGTTTTCCTATACCTTTTTAAAGGTTCTAGTTTATGTTAAACCCTATTTTCATGACTACCTCCCATACTATTTATTTTGGTTATACCAAACATAATCCAAAACAAAGATAAAGAAACCATGGCAAAAATACCATAAGGTAATGACTCTTATGCAACATTATGTGCAGGATTGAACGAGGGTTTCAAACTATAGTGCCAAACCCAACCTTTGCAAAAATATTTGGAGCTACATGTTTGATGCACATTCGATGGGATTTTGACTTTGTAGTTTTTGTTATAAAGTCTCTCTAAACCCTAAAATCTCACCTTTACCTTATCTTTTTAACCTGCTCTGGAAGAGAGGCCGCAATCTCATGGTTGTTCGGCCTGTTTGTTAAACCAATGTGTAAAACCTACCTGCCAAAAAGTCTTTCTCTTCTTCGTGTAGAGGTATAGTCAAATGCTTGCTCAGGTTTGTAACCGAACTCCTCTTCTTGCCATTTCCCGGCTCTGAACAACAATGTATCTGCCATAACTTCGCCTCTGCAAGTGCTATTATTTGCTATCTGGTATTTTGAGGAGATAAATAGATGAGTATGGCTCTTAGGTGGTTGTAGTGGTCTTGCTGGTTAGGGTTTAACTATTTTTACTGTTTATATCTCGGTGTGGCATTTGTCCTTTCCCGTCGTGGTTTTGGTTTCCATTCTTGAGCTCTGTATACCACGTTTTCTTCTGTCAGAGCTTTCTGGTGTTTTCTTCTGTCAGAGCTTTCTGGAAGCTCGTCGTTCTTTGAAGGGTAGTTGAGGGTTTGGAAATGAGCACTGTGTGCTTGAAAACTTCCTGATAGTGCCTTCCTAAAGATCATTGTCTTCGCAAAAGGTGGCTCGGGTTTTAAGACTCATCTTTTCACAGTAGAGAAAAAGGATAAAATTCCCAGGTATAAAATTCTTTTCTATCTTAACAATAATGCACTGTTCAGTTAGTTTCTTTCAGAAATATCAGTGGTAATCGTAACTCCTATTTCGTGTTCAAACCTTTGTAGGTTGTAGTCTAAAAGGTTACCCAAGGTTAAAAGATGTAAAAAGAAGGGACTCCACCAACACGATTCTTCTGGTAAGCCTCAGTTTCACTAAGGTTCTCCTACAGTGGTTTATAGTGTTGATTTTTGTTGATGGAGTTCGTAGGTTTAGTGGGCCTTCAACTCAGTCGTGATGTGTTATACTGTAAAAGCTTGGATAGGCCAGGGGTTGTTACTTGATGATTAGATCAATTTTTATGAAGCCCTAGTGGTTGTTTTAGCAAAGTTGGGATAGGGATTTCAAAGCTGAGACAACTGTTTTTTCTAAAGTAAATTTTGTTTGTAGTGTTGATACTTTTTGAATAGGATTTTAAGCCTTGACTTGTAATGTAAAAAGGCCATAGGGTCGTAACTATTTCAATTTAGTTTTTTGATCTTAAAAGATTGCTTACAGCTTGAAGCTGGTTGACTGTATCTCTGTTTTGATAATATATTTATATATATTTCGGTTACTTTAATTGTTCTTGTTGTAATTAACCTTTCAGAGGTTTGGGATTACGTAAATTCCTAGTTAGTTTGTTTTTCTTTTATGTAATTTATATTCTGAGGGTTTTGACAGTGGGGGTTTTTAAATAGTAACTTAGTTATTAATATCAATAATGATTTTCTGTAGTAAATAAAATAGAGGAAAAGATATTGGCTGAATAACTTAATTCTTCCCTGTAATCTCAGATATTGAAAATACACTATTAGGTTTTTATTTTTATAGTTACTTAAGGATAATGTATGTAACTCCATACAGTCATCTAATTGATGCTTATGATTGTATGGAATAGAGTAGATATATTTTGAATTTATTTTTAAATATGAAAAGAACAACTCTTTTAAATAGTCTATTTTACAAACCCTAATTCTTCTTAAGATAATTAGAGAGTTAGTATTTCATTCTTGGTTTACCCTAGTTTGCATTTCACTTGGATGAATTAATTTGGTAAATGTTTAGCCTTGTATACTGTTTTCTTTTAAGTTATCTTAGTTATGTTAATTTCCTGTTTATTTATTATCTGTTTATTATTAAAATATTAAACTTATAATAATAATTTTGATTTACTGTGTAAATCTTTACACATACTAGTGTTTTATACCCTTAGCTCTTTCCTAACTATTTCTGTTTATTTTGTTCAAGTACTCTAACTAAATGAAAGGTATAAAAGAAAGCATACAAACAAATTATACATATGAACTTGTAGAAGTTGACAATTTCATATGCATGCATACTTCATTCGAATTCTTTATTTGAAATTAAACTAACCTACTGTACTAGAGTACTACCTTATAAAAGGTGTGGAAAAATATAGTTTAGGTATTTTCTTTCTATACTATCAATTAAATTAGACATTCTTCTAATCATTTACCCTAATCTATCTAGTTCAGAACTTACTATCTTTTCACAGTATAAACATTTCTCCTAACTAACCCTAGCAGAAATATGAACATAAGCATACCATATCATTGATTAATCTTAAAATTTTCAGATAACAGTAAATACTTAGATAACTAAATAAAACAAGCTGTAGAACCTAGAAATATAGATGAGGTGACAATAGCTTAAGGAACCTGTTCCTCCCAACTAACTCCTGGAGAAAAGCTAGATTGCAATTCCCAGGACCCTCGAGCTTGTTTCCTGGTCCACCTGGTAGAGGTACTGGGTGAGAGATGTAGTCTAGTAATCCTTTGCAACACCACTGAGTGTTCAGTAGTAAGTCAGTTCTGCATGCAACAGTATAAACTCAACTTAGAATAGCTGCACTAGTTCAGGTCTTCAACACTTTTCCACTCAAAACATACTTCAACTAGTCCCCTCCATCGAATTTTCTTGTGCACTTCATTCACTCAGAATGTTCACAAATCCAGAATGAGCAGCCCCAGCTGTCTTCAGTGGGAAGTTTTATTAGCATGCCTAGGTCTTTTGGATCAGTTTTTACTTAATGAGCCACCTGTTCTTGTTGCACTTTCTTGGGGAATATGACCACAAAAATAGGGAAGTTGCCACTTGCAATAGCTAGAATTAGTTTCAGGATGCCGCCAAGTGTCAATCTGCTCTCAACCCAGCCTTCTCCATCTAGTGACCAGTAAAACACTCATTTAATAGCTTCCCTAAGCTGTTGTCTCATCTTTCATTTATTAATTAATAAAATATTCAGCAATTACATTAAATTATCCTTGACCCCACTTGGTCATTAATTACAAACTTTAACATAAAATGTAACATAATGTTTCTTAAAACATAAAATGTTTTTGCAAATTGGGGCATGTGACATTTCCACACTTTCATTTTCCAACATGTATTTAAAGAATTCAACACTATTGTTGATTCTCTATCCAAGAAGGGATTGCTATCTACTGAATGCATTTTGAATTTTGAAGATTTTTTGGATGTATATTCTATTTCTCAAGGAACTGTACCTTTTTATGATGTTTGGTTTTTATTTGTTTGGAGTAGTAGACTGTTTATCTTGTCGATCTCTGTGTTTTGTCTCATGAATATGTATTCATGTAACGTTGTATATCTCTGTGTAAAGAAAGGATCTTCAAGAACCTTTATATATCCCATCTAGATTGATGTAAAGCCATGAGATAATGAGATGATATATGATATGTGTATGTGTAACTAATCTATGCTCTTTGCATAAAACCCATGTATAGTTTGATTCTACCCATGAATATAAACTCTAGCTCTTTTCTTCGTTAAAAAAATATCATTCCAACAAAGAAAATTCCAAGGAAATGTCCCAATATGATAGCTACCAAGTTTGAAAAATTTGGTAGTTTCATGGGTTTGGTGGGGAGTGGTTGCATTTATAAAATTTTAGGGTTTGAAAAAAACTTTGGAATGTTAAAAAATATGGAACATAGAAGGCATCTCTAGATTGAGAATCCATGAATCAAGGAAGCAATGGGTCACATAAAGGGATTTTTGTTTCCTATTTAGGAGGCATTGAGTGAAATTATGGGTCCTCCTATTGATTCTGATAAATGTTCTCTGGTTTTTATCCTCCGATTTATGGGATCAGGGTTTAGGGATTTGTGGGCTTAGGGTTCTTGGTTCGTTCTATCATCTGAATATATGTAGGAGGGAAAATTATCAATGCCACACACACACACACACACACACACACACACACACACACACATACATATACATATATACATATGCATATGCATATACATATATCTATGTCTATGCATGTATACATGTACACATATTGCATATATTTACATATATGCATACACAGACATACATACACACATACACATATACATATGCATATACATACACATACATATACATATATGTATTCGATGGAATACACATCACGAGAAACCCTCTAGGTACTTCCCCTGATTTCGAGGTTGGTACCCATGGTAAACCATATTCTTTAGGCCTTAAGATCAATACAACAAAATACTCATTAGTAACTCAACATGTCACTGCAGGAATTGATTATGGGTGGAAGGGTAGCAATCATTCCTCCCAACCACCCGAGTTACACCCAATTGACACACACACACAAACACACACAGATGTTAATTAGGTCTAGTCCGAGTGATTGTGGGATGGAGTGTATCCTCCCTACCCAGGTTCTATTCCCATAAGTGACATGTTGAGCTCATAATGAGTATATTGTTGTAATGGCTCTTAGCCTTATTGTCGACTTGACGTTGTGCCCTGAAGAATCTAGAATTTGCTCTGGGTACCATCCTCAAAATGAGGGGAAGTGCTTGGGGATTTGCCTCCGGTTTATCTATATATTGCAAACAATGTCTTGGTAAACAAGTTGCTGGTTTGATTTGCCCGAGAATTGGTCGTGGGTCATTTGTGGGGTGATTAGCTCTTAGTTTGTAACCATCTCACTTTGTAACACATCAATTGTACGATTAGCCAAGCTCATCATAGGAGGCTCTTTAGAAGAAACCCATGTTCATCCTACTTGGATATTTGGAGATTTTTATGGTTCCCTAGTGTATTAGGTGTTATAAAACAAAGAATTATGGCCTAGATAGATTAGATCTATCATAAAGAAAATATTCCATATTTAATTAGGTGCATATCATTATCACAGAATATTCCATATTTAATTAGGTGCATATCATTATCACAAAATATTCCATATTTAATTAGGTGCATATCATTATCGCAAAATGGATTTCAATACCATATCATTATTACTTATACATTGAATGGAATTCTTTATGACGAAGGGGAATTTATTTATAATTTTTTTAACGACCTCTTCTCTCGCCATTTAATGATTTTGTTTCATTAAGGCATTCCCATTCCCCTTTTATTTTTTTGGTATATTACATATGATATGATTCCTTTATACAATTCCATCCTTTTTAAAAAGGATAATATTCGAATTGGATATTAACTGTTCTTCAAATGGGTTGATCTTTATACTTTGTCTTCTTCGTTTTAGAGATATATTAAAAGACTTTTGGAAACCATAAAATTACGTGTTTCCCTTTTGAAAAGATGGAGTGCCGAAGTATTCTTGCTTTGGATTTGATGTTGTAAAAGTATAAGATTCCTCATGAGGATATAGGGCTTTGATATTTTCATGTTCGAGATTGTCGAAGCTCCAATTTCTCAATATTTTTATATTGCATTAATGTTGATTTTATTTTTTGCCTTTGCATTATTGTTACTTCAACAGTTGGGAGTTCGGATTTTATATTCTGCATTAATGCATTTGAATCATTAATTATTCTTTGCATTCAAAATAATAAAAATGTTTTTGGTTTTTGTTTTTTTATTAAAGGAATTGGCAATTTGGGTTGGGTCAGTACTTGCTTGACAAGGGGTTCAAGGATTCATCCCTGCTACCACTATACTTCTAGGTGCCCTACACTCGCTTGCAAAACATGGGACATAGGTAAACCCGAGTGAGATTTGATTTTGTGACCTCCTTTGCAACAAGTGACTTCATATCAAGCGATGCCAATGAGCCACACCCGTTCGGAATAAAATGTTTGTTAATGTTAAAAAACAATGTCAGTATTAATTATCTTTTACATTTAAAATAATTTCTACCGAAATATGTTCTTCTTTTTTAAACAGGTTCTCAAAATAATGGATTCATGCCTTAGAAATTTCCTCAAAACCTTCCACATTTTCATCCAGGTTAGAATTAATGTTCCAAATAGAATTAATATTCTACCTGTAATTAGCATAATGATGGAAACATTTTGTATTCTCATCTCCATTTTGTAACCAAAAGCTCTGCTTTTGAGTCTAAGATCCGCCTCTCCATCCTCTAAAATCTTCCTTCTCCACTTTTCAAGACCTATGATTTCATCTTTCTTTTCATCACTTAACATTCTGAAACTCATTACATTGTACTTTTCAATCATAATATTTTCGATATTTTTTATATCATACTCTTGTAATTTCTTCAAAGAAGACCTATTTACATAAACCTCTTTGATCTTCTTTAAATTTTTGGCAAAATGACTTGAAGGAGATTCCATTGAAGAAATATCATAAGGAACCTAGCTCTCATTCAGGATTTGAACAAAGGCTTCAACCTTTAGCCAATTGGAGTTAAATTTAAAAGGGCATGGAGGTTTTTTAGTGCCATCCTTAATTTCGAGGAAAACAAGAAAGTGATCCGACTCCCACCCAATCCCTATCCATTGTTTAAACCTGAAATTGTTCTCCAAGAAATCTTCAAATACCAAATACGGTCTAATCTTTTGTTGATACTATTCATACATGTTCTTTTATTAGACCAAGTAAGCTTCAACTTGATAGGTTCAGTATCTATGAATCCCTTCCCCTCCAACTTCTAACTAAAGTAATTCGACAACGGATCCATTAGAGCATTTTGACGCCAACTTTCAGACATGCCCATGGAGAAATTGAAATCGCCTCCCATAATCACATTTGACCTCTCGATACAACTTTTGGACAAAAGATTATCCCTGAACACTTCCATGTTTATATGAGGGCCATATATATTTATGAACAAAAAAGACTTACTTAAATCCATGGAGTAAAGATATAAACCAATCCTTGAGATCACTTCCCAAGCGTTTCTGAATAATAAACTTTTGCTCCTCCAACCAACAATGATGCCTCCCGATCTCCCTTTGGCGTCCACAGATTCGAAACACCAACCATTAAATAATTTCAACATATTATTAACAATACCCTCACCCTCGCTCAACAGTTCTTACAAAAACAAAAAGTCAGGCTTCTCAAACTCTACCAACCTACGAAGTGCTAGCTTTTTGGATAAACTGGCCAACCCACGGCAATTGAAGTACATTATCAACATCAAGGAACCTCATACCGAGCATCCTCTGCTCTAAGTGCCCCATTTTGACCATAAGTTGAAACTTCTCTGTTAGCCATAAAATCCTCTTCCTTAAAAAGATTTTGTCCATCTTGATCCTTCAACTTCAAGATTTTGAAAGGGAGCCCTTCTATTAAAACCCCAACAGAAAACCCATTTTCTTTTTTTTCGTGATCTAAGGTTATAACCATGATCCTCCGAGTTACCCACAAGACTAATTGCAGGTGATTTAAGTGTCAATATCAAATAAAATAATCCGATTCAATATTTTCTAATTTAAGATGTATCTAACTAAAAATATTTTATAAGAAAATAATGAATTATAAACTAAATTATAAAACAATGCCAATATACTAAAATAGTGATTTCTAAATTAAGTCCTAAGATAGTGATAATATAATAAAATAATGACCTCTAAATCAAGTTACAAATAAGTGCCAAGTCTAGTGGGCTAGCTCAAGTGGTCGAGTGATGTAAGTTGTGAGCAAAATGTCTCGGGGTCAAATCCCAGAGAGGCTATACATTGCTATATAAGGGCCTCACTTGATGTCCCCATCGAGTTAGATCCGTAATTAGAGTGAAGGGCGAGGCCCCTTTGGGTGGTCCACCTATGCGCTTTTCTCATGGACGTAACAAGCCCCGTTGGGAGGTAGGTGAACCACATTGAAAAGAAAAAAAAGTAAGTGCGAATATAAAATAAAATAATCTAATTCAATATTTTTCTAAATTAAGATGTACCTAACTAATATATTTTGAACAATAATCTGATTCGATTTTTTCTAACTCAAGATGTATCTAACTAAAATCTTTTGTTTAAAATCTTTTTTTTTTTAATAATTTATAATTTTATCTAATAATGTTCCATTAAGTTCATTATTTTTATTTAGATAATATATTTTATATAAAAACTCATCATCTCAACAACAATAAATTTATTAAAAAGAATACGTTATAAAAGATTATATATATATGTTTAACTTTTATTTATACTTTAATTTTTAATTTATTTAAATAATGTATTTTATAAAACTTATTATCTCAATAATAATAAATTTATTAAAAAACAAACGTGTGAGATATCAAAAAAAATTAAATAAAACAAATCTTTCCCTACACTTAATTAATTACACTTATCAAATAAAATAAAATAAAATTATATATATATATATATATATATAAACTTTCGTTCATACTTTAATTTGATGTTATGCAAATAACCAAACTTAGTTAATGGAATTTGGAAAAGAATCTGCTTTTGGTCTATTCTTCAATCAATTACAAGGGTACATGGTTTCCAAGTTTACTTATTTTAATTATTTTCATTTAGATATTTATATATCATATTTTACTAAATTGATAACTATTTTATTAGACTGTAACTAAATTGTTCCAAGTTATTTACAAGGGAGTTGTTCGAGGAACATTTTTGACAGAGATACCCTTCTCCTCGTGCCTAGGGAAAGTCCCTTCGGGTCCTTGCCCAATGCGGACTAAAGTTTTTTTATTTGTTTTATTTAAAAATTTGGTTGGAAATTTTAAGATAATAAATATAAGATGTTGAGATTGTACAATCAAGATAGAATAGTGTATTTTAAGATATTGAATTCGAGGTCGAGAAAGAAACACAAATAAAATTGTTATACGAACACAAATAGTGATTGATCGTATGTTAGCAGACGATATATATATATATATATATAAGAGATGCATTGCCACACAAAATTAGAAATTTTTAGAACATTATATCTATTTTTGCAATAAAATGAATTCCCAACAACAAAATAAATTATGATTTTAACAAAAAATTAAATCAACAATAACTTAAAAAAACAAAATCATCTCATCTTTAAAAGACTCCCAATTCTAATACCATTCTTTCAAATGGAATAAGAAGTTATTTGATGACGTCCTTATACCAACTCAAGTTTTTGTTGGTCGTAGATTTGGCATTTTTAAAGCTTTCCCCTTGTCGGTTACTATCAAACATGTATGTGCCATTGTTGATCCTATTGTGGATGGTTCCTACCCGTGGGCCTTCGTGGATGGAGCTTCCCAAGGTAGGCCTCGGGTTGACGACGCTGGTGGGATTCTCCATCTTTCAAGCTCTATCTCTATCCATTTTGCGGCTGGCTTGGGTGACGTTTCAAACAACTATGCTAAGTTTACTGCCTTCAAAATCCTTATGCACCTCTCTCTTTCTCTTTCTCTTGGCGTGGACCGACTTCAGATTTTTGGCGATTCCAAATTGGTTGTGGATTGCCTTAAATTATGCAAGCCCCTTTGAGACATTTTTCTTCTTCCTCTATATGAGGATATTGACTGGAGACTCCACTTCCATCGGCTTTCTTTCAACATATTTACAGAGAAATCAACTTTGCGGCTGACTCTCTTTCTAAGAAAGACCTTCTCCTGCTAACTAGTTTTATAGACAAATAGAAATTGTCTGATAGCTCATTAGCTTCTTTGGATCGTAACTGCTTCTAGTTTTCTTTACATGTTTAGCTATATATTGCAGCAAACCTAATTATCAACTTTTTTTATACATTTTCTCTAATAATTTTGTTGTTAATTTTCCATTCTAATAGACAGTAATCTAGTAATCTATTCCAGGATGTATATAGCTTAAAGTCTTTTTAAACAATACAGTTTTATTAATATAAAGTTGTGATAATTTTATTTGAAAAAAAAACCATAATTTCACATACTCTTTTAACCATCGAATCAATGAGTAGAACCATGCCATGACTATAGCTATTGGTGTGTCTAGACGTAATAAAAATAAAAACAACATATCTTATTAAGTCTTGTCATATCTTCTCAAGTCTGGTCGTTGGGTATTTAATAGTTTAATATCCAAAATTGGTAATGTTAGGAAAGGATTTCCCACTATTTTATTCAATGAAGTCAGATCTTCTTTGGGTATTTAATAGTTTAATGTCCAAAATTGGTAATGTTAGGATAGGATTTCCCATTATTTTATTCAATGAAGTCAGATCTTTATATGAAAGCCAGATTTCTAAATTCTCATTAACGATACCAATGCTTTGAGCCAGTCTCGTTTTACGCACGTGAATACCAATGCTTTGCCATGTCTCTACCACGTCAATATCATTTTCACCCGTCCAAAAGAGTGTCTTTCATTGTGCAATGATGTGTATTAAACTTTATCTTTCATTTTGCAATGATTTGTATGGGTTGGTTGGGAGTCTTTGTCATTACCCAAATTATGTGGTGGGTGGGGATCAAAAACCTTGGTTTATTTAATATCTCCCTCTGTGCCAAGAGTTTGTGGAGAGTTCTTACGGAAGAGTTTGTGGAGAGTTCTTACGGAAGAACCGGGGTTATGGGGAAAAGTTATAGATTCAAAATATATGAGAAGGTTACCACTCGTCACTTGGTTTTGGCATGTGAAGTTCAAATGTAATTCAACCTTGATTCTCTGAATTAGTATGACCTTGACGCTCTCTATTATTCTTCATGATATTAAAATAACATTTTTATTGGCTTAGATCTGATTGTTGGCATTTATCTTTGGTCATTCTCTCCAGCTCTCCTTGCCCGTCTATTAGATCCGATTGTTGGCATTTCTCTTTGGTCACTCTCTCCAGCTCTCCTTGCCCATCTACATCACAAAAACTTGATTGTTCTCAAGCAGGCTTTTGAAGTTGAGGAGGATGATGAACCTGGTTGGGTTCCTCGGATGTTTTGGTACCAACGGGTGATGAAGCCAAGAAATGGGAATCTTATTCTGTTGGTATGCCAAATGCTGGAGTTGAGCTCACTGAAGAGCCGGACAAATTGATATGGACTAGGAATACTCAATTGGGATCTGTCACATCTAATCTGGCCTACTCATCACTTATTAAATCCCGTGGGATTTATCAGACTTCTTGGTGGCATTCTTTAATCTGGAAGGTCAAAATACCTATAAAAAACAAGTGTTTCATATGGCTCACTCTAAATCACAAGATTCTTACTTGGGACTTGTTACAAGGTCGTGGGTTTTATAGCCTGAGTCATTGTTTATTTTTCCATAATGCACGGGAATTGGTTGAACACCTGTTTGCGAAATGTTCTTTCTTCCGAAATCTGTGGTTATTTATTTACAGCGGTTTAAACTATCACTGGATTTGGGTATCTGGTTCTGTTTCTGATTTTTTGTTGCAGGATAAAAAATAATGCTCAGATTTCCTTTGCGCTCCCATTGGCCTTTATATGGGAGATCTGGCGTGCTCGAAATGCCCACATCTTTTAGCAGATGACTTGTTGGAGCAGTAATACATCCTTAGTATATAGTTTAGACCTTAGGCTAACCTGGTTTTCACAAATTTCATTAATGTCCTATGGTTTAGACTTAGGAGAGTTAATCCAACAATATATCTGGTTAACTTAGCCTGTTCACACCTACAACAGTGCCTGGTTTGGTCAACCTAGCTCATGTGCTCCCTCATTAATGCATTGGAGCGCTACCTCATTGATTTGTGGGGCCCTGGCTTGACTAAGTGCGCTTGGGGTGAATCTGGCCTGTTTTAGCTCTCCTAGGAGCATTTATTACCACCTAGAGCACCCCACTTGCCTCTATTTCCTCACCGACGCATGCCTTGGAGTCTTTAATGACCCAACACACCTCACCAACACTCACACATCAATTCGAGTCTGTTTGGGCTGAGTTGGGTCTCCATTGGTCCACCTAGGGGGGATTGAGGTCATTTCCCACATTGACACATGTACAACTCCAATTGGCTTCCAGAGCCACTCGTATTTGTCCATTGTATTATAAATGATGTATGATAATAATATGACAAGTAATCAACAACTTTCACATGTGCTGTTCCAGCTATTTTTTCGTCTCTTTGTTTTCTCTTGCAAGTTTTGTCAAACACTTTGATGGTGAAATTGTTCTAGCTCCTAGATCTAACTTGAGAAGCAATTTCTCACATGGTATCAGAGCTAGATGGCGCTGCAACAAATCCTGTAAGGTTGAGTTGTTGTTTAGGGCATATTTCCAGTTTATTTGAGTGTTTTTCATTGCAGGTTTCTACAACAACTTCATGGATTCGAAATTTGTTCCTCTCCTTTCCCCATTCAACTATTCTGAATGGAATTCAAAGATGTGTGCATATCTCAAGAGGCAATGTCTCTATGATGTGTCCATTGGTGCTGTGAGAGAACCATAGTCCTGTCAAGAGAAGGATGCTTGCCTTAATGACAATAATAGAGCCTATGTAAATATGTGTCTAGCTATACCTCCTACAATGTGCTACATCCTTGATTCTATTGATTACCCATTCGAGCTTTGGAGAAATCTATATGAATCTCTTGGCATGCAGCAAGAAGATGTGAGCTATATGGAGAGCAAGCAAGTGGGTACCTCCTTATGGGTTCTTCCTATGATCTCGGCCTCATGCATTTCTCAAGAAGCTGTTCAAAATGAAGAAGAAGAAGCAGCCAAAGATTCAACAAATGATCTAGCTCAAGTTTCTTCCTCTGTGGCTTCCTCTCCTTGTCAAGAAGCTATGTTTCATGAAGAGAGCATACGAGTTGCTGCCATCACTACTGTTGAAGATTTAGTTTCACCCTTCTCCTCTATGTCTTCTGTTACGAATGGGCAAGATGTATTGCTAGTTGATGTCAATAGCGAGCCTTCTCTAGAAGATGGGTTTTCTTCACATGAGAGTATTGGTTCGAAAAATGGAGATGTTTACTCCACCATCACTAGTAGAGTTCCTTCAATTTCATATGAAGATGGAGAAGCTTTTGCCATCACAATGGCACATTTGGGACTTTTGTTCCACATTCTTGTAGCTGATTACAACCTTCAATCGAAGTTGATGCTTCAAGATCCTTATGACTCGCTTAGGGTCACCTATTCTCAAGCAATTACAGTCTCTTTTGGGCATGACATCCTGTTTGGTTCGAATTACTCACCTGGTTGTTTGAAGTTCAAATATGAAGAATACTATTTTCTCTCCCATCGGTGCATTTTAGTTGTTCTACATGGTCTAAGGATTCATCATGCAGTTGTTCCTGAGTTGATTGAGCACATTCCTCTTCTTCCTAAGAAGAAGATTCTTCCAGACATTTTTTAGTTTGGAAGTATATGTAGATTTTGTTTCTGTTTTAGAATCCATTTTTTAGGGGAGGTTTTTCCCATGAGGTTTTCCTCCTTACCTCTGTTACATGGATCAATAAAATTTGTAAAAGGGTGACTTGTGCCTTAGTTGCCAAGGCCTCAAATCACTAAGTTGTACTAAGTCTGGATTAAGGGAGGGTGTTGGAGCAGTAATACATCCTTAGTATATAGTTTAGACCTTAGGCTAACCTGATTTTCACAAATTTCATTAATGTCCTATGGTTTAGACTTAGGAGAGTTAATCCAACAATATATTTGGTTAACTTGGCCTGTTCACACCTTTAACAGCGCCTGGTTTGGTCAACCTAGCCCATGTGCTCCCTCATTAATGCATTGGAGCGCTACCTCATTGATTTATGGGGCCCTGGCTTGACTAAGTGCGCTTGGGGTGAATCTAGCTTGTTTTAGCTCTCTTAAGAGCATTTATTGACACCTAGAGCACCCCACTTGCCTCTATTTCCTCACCCATGCATGCGTTGGAGTCTTTAATGACCCAACACACCTCACCAACACTCACACATCAATTCGAGTCTGTTTGGGCTGAGTTGGGTCTCCATTGGTCCACCTAGGGGGGATTGAGGTCATTTCCCACATGGACACATGTACAACTCCAATTGGCTTCCATAGCCACTCAAATTTGTCCATTGTATTATAAATGATGTATGATAATAATATGACAAGTAATCAACACCTTTCACATGTGATGTTCCAACTATTTTTTTGTCTCTTTGTTTTCTCTTGCAAGTTTTGTCAAACACTTTGATGGCGAAATGATTCTAGCTCCTAGATCTAACTTGAGAAGCAATTTCTCACATGCCTGTTGATGCCAGACTCATTGTACATAAGGTCTTTGCCTATAATATTTGTTCGATGGATTGTGGATCTAGGGCTAGGGTTCAGAACATTAACTATCTTGCTATTCTATGTGGACCAAAGATCAATTTCTTTCATGGGGCCGAAAAGAACGGACTTTGTGGTCCTGGAATGGTACTCAAGATGGAGGAGAAACATTTCTTTTTGCTTCATATGGATGTTGGGATTGGATCAAACACTCGAGCTGAACTCCTGCGTTTGTGGGGCTTACTTTGTTTTGCGAGATGTCGAGAGATATGTTTAACTCAAGTCATGGGAGACTCCAGAGCAATTGTGGATTGGGCTCTAGATTTACATACTATACATTCTATCTCTTTATCTCATTGGCTTAGAAGGGCCAGAAGACTGATGGCTTTCTTCCCTTCTCTTACTTACTCTCACATTTATAGGGAATTCAACACACAGGTTGATGATTTGTCGAAGAAGGCTATTGGTATTGGGACAAGTTCTATTACTTGGGACGAGATATCTGATGGTGTCCTTATGGACTCTGGAAACCTGAGTTGTCGTTGACACACTTTATGTCTCTCTTTGGAAACAAATCCTCTTTTGAATGTTACAATTTTGTTTATCTGTAAGATCGTGAAGGTCCCTTTAAGTTGCTGAAGAAGTAATTTTGAAGGACTGGAAGGCAAAAAAAAGGAAGAATAGTTTATCTGATTAGTATTGATGAACCTTGATGAGGATATAATGTAACTTTTGAAAATGCTGACAATACTGGATTCATATGTAAAATCTTTGTTGTATTTTTTACACAACTCTATATAATATAAGGTTGTCTTTTTCCGAGCGAACAAAAAAAACTTCATAAATAAATAAACAATATACTTTCTTTTACAAATCAAATGAAGTAAAATTTCGGCTAGTTTATTGAATCAAAGAAAAAAAGCTACATCACATCATTTTTTTAAGATCAAAGTTAATTATTTAAAAGTGTTATAGTTCCAAAATAACCATCTTAAGTGAAAGAGATAAAACTAGAATTTTTTAAGGATTCATACACATTTACAAGTGTATAAAGTTTGGCGAATCTTACCAATTCTTAAAATGTTAACTATAAAATATCTGACGATATTTTTCTAAGAATATTTCAAATTCTAAGGACTTAATATTGTTTATATAATAATCTGGTGAGTTTTAGAGGGAAAATATTTTACCCCAACAAAATTGGGTGAAATAGGGCTTCAAAAAATGCAAATTGGCGATTTTTTTTTTAAACACGGAAAAATACTCGATGGACTAAATTTTGCCCCTAAAATTTACCTTGAAAACCTAGAGATATCCTCAAAACATAACCTTCAGAAATGTCTTCTGAAAAGCACCCAAAACAAAAACAAAAGTCCCATCACATATGCAAATATAGAACAAACGATGAACTGCTCCATAAATAGTCCCAAACAACGATTAATCATTTAACCTAGCCTCTCCTCTAGATATAACCGAGCCTTCCATATGTTCCTAAAAAAACATGGAGTCGTCTTGACATAAAATAACTTTCATCGAAAGTTGAGCAACCTCCACATTGAAAACTCTGAAGTTATGATTGAAGGATATCTTAGAAAATAAGCCAATCAAACTTTGGATCCTTTGACACCAATGCGTAAGCTAAAGTACCTATAGATTGTATCTAACCTTTGCCCATTCAACGACGACCTTAGAATTCCATATATTTATATACACATACAATACCATTTGATAAAACAAATCGTAACAGCGCCATAACACAAGAAGTTCAGCCTTTGTATTGCTCCCCTTCCCGCACCCCATCCAAAACTTAAAAATATGATCTTTGTTAATCATTAAGACTATACCACATCTACAATATCCAACAAAAAAACTCCGTAAAATAAACACCCAATTACAAAAGTAAAAGTATATCTAGGAACAGTAACAACTTTGGGCATTTTTAGCTTAATTTCTTTATAAAACTCATAAAATATAACACTTTTCATACTGCAATAATGAAAATTTGGAGATATAGTATCAAAAATTACCCTTTGATTGTCACTTAGGCCGTGTGGAATATGGCAAATGAAATACTTTGATTGTTATAAAGTTTAAATAAAATATTTATTAAATTGTTTTTTAAATAAGTTTTACTCGATTTTTACTATTGTATATATTTATTTTATTAATTATAAATAAAATTAAAATTAAATACCACATTAAATAAACACAATTACTTATTTTTATCATTAAGTAGAATTAAAAGTAAAATAAATAAAACTTCAGAGACCAGATACATTTTCATAACAATGTTTTTTAAATAAAACGTCATCATTTGTCTGTATCAATTGAAAATGATATTATTTGTCTTGTTACCGTGTCTAGTGGGCATTATCAAATGCCATGATAGAAAAATATTTGAAACAATGTTCCATGTGTTTTGTGAAATGCATTTTTTCATAACCCAAGAATTGCTCATATAGTGAAAAATTACCAAACACATTTTTTCATAATCCAAGAATTGCTTATATAGTGAAAAATTACCATTTTGAATATGAGATACTTCATATTTTAATTTATTGATTTTTGAAGACAATGGGATACTTCAACTTTATTTTGAGTTTCTTTTTTTACCAATTGGGTTGATACTATATCCTCAACTTCATGACCGTTGTCAACCCATTATAATGTTGAGATATTCATAACATCCTAAAATGCATATATCAAATCTATAACAAAATTCAATAGAGATGGATCACATTCTTGCAACAATGACATGGTATCTTATATACATGGTGTAAAATTCTATAGTGAAACTGATAGCATCTCGAAGAGTTTGAAGACTTGCATAATCATGGATATGAATTAATAAATATGACTTTGTTTGGAGCCCCGAGGGGTAGCTCAGTTGGTTGGACATTTCAAGACCAAGACAAATAAGGCCGAGGTCAGGGGTTTAATTCTCTCTGGGTCCTTCGGAGTCAGGAATCCAGGTTGGTGTCAGGTTCCTGATCCCTTCAAGTGTCACTCTTGGATTATTTACGTGGATGTAGCGTTTGATCATCGAGTGTGATCCACATTATTATTTTTTTTTTAAATATGGCCTTGTTTGGCTTGTTTCAGGTTCCGAATGTTTTGGCCTTTGAGGACTCCATCCCCAACTTATTTTTGAGTTCCAAAACCATCCCATATTAGCAATGTGCATCTCTAGGTTGATCAATTAGATTTCGTTAGGTGTGAGTACAATTTGCAAAAATTCTAATGTTGATCCCTTTCATTGATCATTATGTGAGCTCCTTGCGAGCCAGGCCTTGTGCAAAATATAAAAATAATAAACATTATATTTTCAAAATATTCAATGTTTTTACCATATATTACTTAGAACAAACTCTCCAATGAGCCCTTATTTTTCCAATTCTGAGTACATATGACTTGTTTACAAAGTGCACAATTTGCACATCTTCAATAAGGGTTGGGTGTGTGTGCGCACAAATTTCATAGTTATGAACTCATTAATCGATTTCTATTTTGAATTGGACCCAAAGAGAAAGTTGGGCCTTGTTGGAAACCTTTGAATGAAGAAAAACAGACGATTGCATTACATTAAGATTATACACATGATATATATACATTTAGATGTGATTGTTGGTTCATATTCCAAGAGGCATCTTGGAATCCTTATGACTCTTTCTACTCACCTATGACTCTTCACATGAATAGTAATAATAATATTACACAATATTCTATAACCCTAAGGATTAGGTTTCTAACATCCCCGCCTTCATCCGAAGGGGTGTTTGTGATTGCAAGAATCTTAATGCAAGAGAGTTGAAATATAGAAGTGGAAAACTGCCAATGGATGAACCTATCACTAAAGTACTATTTGAATTGGTGGTTTTGGGATGACCATAAGCCAATGGCTAGTATAAGTTGATGTTTTCTATGAAATATTGGTTTTTGGATGGCCATAAACCTCGTAGATGGTGGTTTAGGATGTCCATAAACTAATGGTTGGAAGAAGTCGATGTCTTCTACTAAATGTTTGTTTTAAGATGACCACAACCCAGGTGGTTTTAGGGTGACCATAAACCAAGTGGTGGTTTGAGAATGACTACCAACAAATGGATTCTCTATCTTTGTCTCGTATCTACAACTTCACTCTCGCTTTGGATTTGACTCGAGGCTTTGGTTCTGGATATGGATTATGCTCACTTGTTTCCACAGTGTAGATGTTTGCTTTGTGAGAAATATCTTTGATTGATAAACTTGAATCCCAACTGTTAATCCATGATATTCCCCCTTGTTATATACAAGGTGAGAAGAATTAATACTTTTCACTACAAGATGTGTTAATATTCGAGATTGAATTCTTTAATACGATTGATATATAATCTTAACTATTGATGACCATCACCAACTAGAATTGATCTACCCATAGTGAATCTTTAATAATCCAATTTTCTTTAGTGTTGAACATTTATTTGAAAAATGATTATGCTTGTTGTAATTATGACACGGGTAGAGATCAAAACACTGATCCTCCATGTGGCCAATTCGATGATAATGCTAGCATTGATGCTAAACTAGAACATGTGAAGATGAATCCTCTTGAAGAAATTCAAAACTTTGAAACTATATTGCTTTGGAATAATCCTAGATAGGAAAGGTTACTTCATTTTTATACCCAATACACGATCTATGTTTGTTGTTCCTAATTTATTCCCAAGGCCATACAATGGGATTTGGAAGAATTAAGAAAACATGTCCATGATAGACTTCATCTCTTGCATCTGTCTGAGTTGATCTTGTGATGATTACTAATAGGAATCTGATTATTATATTGAGAAAGAGGATTATTTTGACAAGCACTAGCTTAAAATGTTGATTTCTTCATTGCATTTCATAATGTTGGAGTTGTGTTTGAGCCTAAAGAATTTCTAATTGGGATTGCAAATCATGTAAACACGTTAACACATATTGAAGAGTTGCTTTCTTGATTGCGATTGTATTGTCAACACCATTGAGTATTAGATTTTTTAGTAAAAATAAGTATTTAGTTCAATCCATTTAAAAAATCAAATGAGACCTCAAAGGGTTTCCTGCAACTCCACCCTTTAACAATAAGACTCAACAACTGAAAATAAAGCTCAGAAAATGAAGGGTGTTGGTTTCTACTAAGAATGCACCTTATGCAATTCAACTTAATATCAAAAAATACAAGTAAACTTACAAATAACTATTTGCAAGTTACAATTTAATTTTAATTCTAGAATTAAATTGATCTTTAGATTTGAGTGATTTACGATTCTTTGAGTTCTTTAATTACTACCTTGATGATGCTTAATTAAGTGCCAATAAAATAATGCCAAAGGATTGCAGATCTTATTTGGTTGAGACATACCTTTATACTTGGAATACAAATGAATAAATGACTTGTTCAATGTACATTCCCAAATCTTGAAATATATTATTAGATGTCTCTATTCTATTGTTCATGTGTTGGAAGAGCAATGTGGGTGTAGAGCGAACATAATGTATAAAATGTAATGTAGGAGATGAAAAATGAATACAATTGTTTGGGCTTAAATAAGCATGTCTTGCACCTTTTCACTAAAGGGCATGACTATAATAATAAATTAAAATTAATTTATTAGTATTTTATTGTTACATTGCCTTCCCTTTAAGGGGAGCTTTGTCCTCAAAGCTTAGTTAACGACAATGATTACGTGAATTGTCGCATCGTATTTGATGTGGGTATCTGTATGGTTTGCTACTGGCAGGTTTTATCCCTGGTTCTATTTCGATTATGTGTTCGATTTTTCTGTTTAGTGGGAGCTCCATACGTAGCTCTTGAAACACCTTGCGATGTTTTTGAATCAGCTCTTGTATCTATGGTTGTTTGTCCATATCTCCTTCACATGTTAGAATCTCCATTTCTTGACATTGAAGTATGTACGTTGGTGCGTCTTTTCTAAGTAGCTTTTCCATCTAATGTGATGTAACCAACTGTGTCGGAGGTGGTTGGAACCCCTATAATTTGTGTGTTTTTCCAAACGCATGGAATTCAATAAAATGTTCTGGGTGATTTGTGGAGTATGTACCCAAGGTTTGTAACCATTGTATTCCTAATACTACATCGACTCCTCTCAACGGTACTGCAAAGAAATATGATTCTAAGTTATACTCTTGTATTTGTAACTTGACTTGGTGACATTTTCCTACGTTTTCAATCTTCTTGCCATCTGCTACCAAAACCTTCATGGCAGGTACTGGAAAAACAAATAGGTTAAATACCTTAGCAAGGTTGACATTAATGAAGTTATAGGTGCTGCCAGAGTCGATGAGAACTGTGACGTTATTTTTTTTTATATGTCCTTTAAGCTTCAACGTTTGCAGTTGGGAGATTCCGGTAATAGGGATAATGAGATTTGTGGGGCGTCGTCCTCAATTTCTATGTTGTAGTATTGTTGACTATTCACAACGTTCTCAATTGGTTCCTTTACTTACAACTCTGCTTCACAGGCATACAATTTGTCTCGTAATCATCTGTGCTTAGGATTCCATTTGTCTCCACAGAACTTACATTTCCTTTCCTTTATTCTCTGGGAATCTAAACTGGGCTTTGTTCCTTCCTTAAGTTGAGGCGGTGTATATCTTGGATTTCCTGTGTATGCTGATTGGAGGGGGTTCTTTTTGGAGTCGTCTTGTTCGAAATTTGTATGAACGGATTTGTTTTCAATAATCTTGGCTTTACGTCGTACTTATTCCATGGTAGAGATGTTATGTAACTCTAGTTCATCACGGATGTGTTGTTTTAGAACGTGTATGTAGGTCTGTAGTCGTTGGTCATCGGTTACTCGAGGTGATAGTGCTTCCCATTCACAGGTGTACTCATCGACACTGTTTTTGTTGTTGTAACCTTGTGATTTTGGCAAAGAAGTCTTTTTCTTCAACACCTTGGAATCTTTTGATGAGGTCGTTCCGGAAGCTAACTCAGTTGTGAGAACATATTCTTACAGTATTCTTCCACCATAAGTACCAGTTGTAAGCGTTGCCTTCTAGATGTATGGAGACATATTTAATTTTCTCGCCTTCATAATGGATGTTGTGGATGTCTAGGTATTCCTCGGCTTTGTTAATCCACATTATGCAATGTCGTTCATCCCCGTTGTATTTGGGAAACTCGACTTTCACTCGTATTTGGTGTCCTTATGTATATGAGGCTGAGGATGACACGTTGAATAGAGGATCCAACTGCTTCGGTGTCTTGGGAGAGTTTGGTTGCGGGTCATTCGATATTTGTAATCTGTTCAATATTTGATGTCAAATTGTCACTAGTTTGTTTGATTTTTGCGTGGATTTCCTCGTAGTTCTTGTTAATTTTCTCATTGATTTGATCGAACCAGGCGTTTAAGTCAACCATTGATCTGGTGATTGTTGGAATCTTCTCACTGCTGAACGTGAATTTATTTTTATTCACTGTATGATTCCAACCCACCATGATTTCTTTTTTAGGTAATTATAATATAGTTTTTTTTATTAATAATATTATTAATATTAAAATTATTATTATTCAAAAAAGAGTTAACCAGTCATCACGTGGAGTTGAGGAAATCGGCGGGACGGAAACGTTGAATGACAAAGAGCAAAGAAAGCAACGAAGGGTGGATGGCGGTGGAGTGGCAAGGACAATGGCTCTGCAGCGAGGAAGGGCAGTGCAGTGGAGGAGGGAAGGGCGATCGCGTGCAAGGATACGGTAAGCTTGCGGGGGAGCAGATGAGATGTGGTTTGAGAGCGCACAGAGGTGGAGAAGGAAGGGCGCGAGGCAGGCATAAGACGTGGAAGAGGAGAAGATGGGCTGTGGCAGAGGAGCATAGTTAGCAGATTGGACGTGGAAGGTAGAGATGGAGTGGCAGGAAGCGTGGGAGAAGGAGCGTGCGATGGAGTGGATTGGAGGTGGGAGGGAGAGAGGCATATGTGAGTGGTGGGCAGGTGGAGGAGCGCGTAGGAGGGAAGGGCATATGCGAGTGGTGGGCAGCGAAAAGTATGGAAGTGGTGGGCAGTGAAATTTGGAGTGGAAGGTGGTGGTCTATTGCCGAGAGCTGAGAGGCTTTGATACCAATGGAAGAGCAAGGTGGGTGTAGAGAGAACATAATGTAGAAAAATGTATAAAATGTAATGTAGAAGATGAAAAATGAATATATTTGTTTGGGCTTAAATAAGCCTGTCTTGCACCTTTTCACCAAAGGGCATGGCTATAATAATAAATTAATATTAATTATATTTAATATTAATTTATTATTATTTTATTGTTACATGTGCCAACACAACATCACTCTAAACTTTGCATTCAAAATTTCAAAACCCGACACATAGTCATCTTTATATTTGTAAATATCCCCTTTTTTATTGCGTTTCAATGAGGACAAAACACATGGATGCTTGATTGTTGAAGCAAAAATCCTATAACTAAATCCAACAAACACTTTGTACACTGTGCCCAAACTATAAGGACCAAACAAGACTCAAGGCCCATCTCACAGGGAGCCAATCCCATTTAAGTGAACCACCGCCCAATAGGGTAAACCCATGGAATGATGACACCCTTTCAAACTTATAGTGGTCAACATTGGTGTTATCCTTGAATTGCCTAGACTTGCAAGTATTTAAAATCTAGGTCAAATAATGTCGGATTCAATTATTCTTATGTCAATATTTCTTCTTGTGGGCGTGATCTTGGCTCTCACCACAAAATGCAACCACTACGAAGAAATATTTTTCATAAAGAAAAATACAATTTTTTGTATTAAAACTGTAACATGAGTACAATCAGATAGAGAGAGATTCTCTTTTCGATTCTTCGCACATTAACAAAAACTTCATAGTCATATCCATAGTAGCTTTACATACATACAATTATTTTCGAATATATTCAGCCTGCAGTATTGTAAGAACATAGACCTCAAAAAGGCCTATAATCCACTCTTACAACATTGTAAGCATAGTTACCTATAAAAAATTCAAATTTTGATATTGGAGTTATTTTAATTCTCAGATCACCCAAGTTGATCACTATACGATTTAGCAACTCCTCAAAAAATATGCATCCAAGCTTAACCTCAATGGCATTTTTTGATAGTGTGTCAACTACACTATTGTATTCCTTATAAATATGATGAAAAGTAGTCCTAGGGAAAGAACACAATAAACTTCTAACTCTACTCAGCTAATGGGACAGGTCCAGAGAGTAAATATGATGCACCTGATTGACCCAATCTATGATGCCTTTGGAGTCACCCAAAATCTGATATATTTGTAGTTTCTTGTGTAGTGCAAACTAAAGAAGCTCCCACAAGGCTACCAATTCCTCCTTTGTATTTGTTCCAGGGCCCACAACCATCCTCAATTTGAAACAATGGTTCATTTTCATCTTGATCACCATCCCTGCCCCACACTCACCTTTTTGTTCTGCCCCGTCGAAGTAACCAGTCACTACAGATATATCACCAACAAGTGGATAAGTCACTCTAACAATAAAGTTCGTGGATCCGCAACCATATTCCTTCAATCTAGTCAGAATATTGAAACGGACCTTAGCTACACCCAGTTGGATCCCATGGAAAATAGCCATGTTCCTGTCCCATTAAACCTCCCACAATGTTGCAAAAGGTGTATCCATCAATACAGGATGCAACTCCTTCCATCTAAGAAGGTTATCCTCCAATTTAACCAATTCCCACTTAAAAGAAACCTGCAAACTCAGCATGAGTGCATTCCAGACATCAACAAAAAGCAGAGAAATTACAATGAGTTTAAGCATAAACATCAAAATTTAAAGATCCTTTAAAAAGGTAAAAATGTTGCTTTCTCTTAGGCTTTGAGAAACAAGTCTTGGATAACATACACGATGATAATCGAATGTGGACACCCCACACACAGGTAATCCACATTAAATATAATATGCAATTGCATTTCAATAAAATGATATACATATAAGTACATTCAAATGTGACCCTTATAAAATAAAATACATTCACATGGGAGGTCTTTTGGAATCTTAAGGATGATTTTTTCATTACATATGAATTTTTATGTGAATAGTAATAATAATATTAAACGATATACCATAAATCTAAGCATTAGGTGTCCTAATGATGTAGGTCTATTTGAGTTCTTTTTAAAATATATCATATGCTTGGTTTTGACTTGTAGTTGTTGAGATGAACTTTCATAAGATTAGGACTAGTTTTAGGCTAGTAGTTTAGTTAGTGGCAGAGGTTCACAATTTAAAAAGTGTCGTTGTTGGGCATTGAAATATAAATTTAGAGTTTCCAAGCTATGGTTCAACTCAATATTTTACATAGAGCATATCATTTGCCATATTTCGAAGTCAGATGACTCACTTAAAGCTTGACACAAGCCTTTAAATCGATTTCAAGGGTGTGGCTTGGGCAACATGAAGATGAAGATGAATTAGATTTATCTGAAGATGAATTGGTATGTGATGGCATTAAATTAGTTGTTGATTTTATCTAAGTACTTTTATATATATATATATAGATATATATATATTTTTGATTATACCTCGGTTTTTTGAGTGGTCCTAAGAGTGATAAATGACTTATAACATTGAGCACACTTCTTCAATCATTTTTTGAACTCACCTAACTAACATTCGATGCAATGGTCTCATTGCTTTTATACATATATTTCAAACCCTTGATGTGAGGAACACAAATATATGCTACAACTATTTAGAATCCTTTAAATAGGTGAAGACTACAAGCTTTAGATTTGGAGTTTGAATGGTTATAGCCATATGGCCAAGATCATTGCGACTAGATTGAAACCTGTTCTATTTGCTTGCCTCTCGAAAGAACAATTTAGGTTTTTGACAAATAGCCAGATTTTTTATGCTGTTGGCGTCGCACACGAATGGATGCATGCATTCCGTTAAACAAAAAAAAATGAAGGCTGCGTTTCTCAAAGTAGACCTCGCACTTAATTGTGGCATCAAAGCAAACAACTATCGCACAGGCGACTGGTTGTGGATGCTACGAAAAGTCGAAAAGAGAATGCAAAATATCATCTGGCTAGTTGGGAGCTTCTAGCTCGACCAAAAATCCATGGAGGCTGGGGCTTTAACAACATCTACGATCTTGGTACAACAATAGCGCTTAAGAGTCTCTGGCGAAGTCTGTATGGGAATGGTCTTTGGAGTTCTGTCATGAAACAAAAATACCTTCATGGTGCTCTAATCATTGACTGGATTAGGCTTGCTCATCATTCAAATCAGAATGCCTCGAATTGTTGGATATGGCTCCTTCATGCACAACATTTGCTCAAAGACTGGCTGGTTTGGAGGCCGGGAAACGGGTATCAAATTATGATTGGAGAAGATGCTATGTCATGGAATTGCCAAAAAAAAATGCTATGTTACTGCTGGTTGGCTCTTATGGATACAATCCTCTCCTTGGAAAATTTACAGAAAAGAGGATGGCATTGGCCTAGCATATGTTGCAAATGTTCTTTGGCCGATGAAACTACATATCATCTTCTTTCCACTTGCAATATCACTCAACAGGTTCGATGAGGCGTTTGGAGGCATTTAACTGTCAATTCATCTTGCGGAGAGGACAATTTTGAACAAAATTTTCTCAAGTGGGCCACCCATTCAGCTTGGACAACTCTTCCCATTTTTGTGGCATGGGCTATATGGAATCACCAAAACCACATATTATTTCAACACAAAGTTGTAAACTATTAGGTCATGATTTAGTCCATTGTGGTGGATTTAGGATTCACCAACATGCACATAACACAAAGGTCAGAGACTTTTCATCCTCTTCTCCACTTTTGCATTATCCCACGGGACTCTTTGAGTGTTGTTGTAAATGTAACTTCCAAATATATTCATTTGTGTTTTATATTTATATTATTATTGTATTTTATTGTATGTCCATCGGAGATGTTTTTCTTTCGTTCAAAGATGTCATTATTATGTTTGGTCATGCAAGGTCATTGAGGTAAAGCCTTCATTGTAAGTTGGGGAAATAGTCCCCAAAAGAAATATTTTAAATTGTATTTTGAGTCTCCCAAGAGACAAGTCGACCCTGTTAGGTTAGGAGGTTGGCTCCAATTAGGGTTTTAGGTCAATCACTTGAAGAGTATAAATAGGGAGGCGCCCCGTCATTGACACACTATTCACTCTCTCAAGTTCACACGAGAAAGAGAGAGAAGACAAGTTCGCTAGAGGAGAAAGAGAGAGAGTTGCAAAAGGCTTCCTATTTCTGGGTTTTCCATTTTGTGATATTGTATTAGAGACGAATCTATCTCCGAGGAAGTTGCAGGGTTGTCTCCTCTATGGTTTCCCCGAGGAAAATGATTGTCTATTGTGTTTTGTTGTGTTTTTTATTCTTTCAGTTAAAGATCTTAATTAAATTGAATTGAAGTGCTAACTCTAACATGGTATCAGAGCTAGCCTGAAAAAAAGACATTGTGCAACAATAGGAAACTAGGGCTTCCTAGTTCAAGGTCTTCTCTCCACAGATCATCAAAAAAAGATGGATGGGCTAATTCTCCCTAGGAGGGTGCATCTTTTGGAGGAAGCAGAATCAAGTTTGAAGAATTTTCATTTTTGACCCTAGAAACTAATGTTGACAGAAAACTAGGGCATCAAGCTTTTGGAGTTTTCCTCCATCAATTTGGAAAAAATAGTACATTGGACAACTCACCTTGAAGAGACGTATATTCTTGTCCAATCAAAATTTTAATATTCCTATTTTGGAAAATTAGGGTTTTTTTGACAAACCCTAAGCTAACAAGCTCCAAAACCATGTTGTGCATCTCAAATAGGTAAGACCTAAAATCTCTGCTATTTCTATTTGAGGTTCTCATTTCAAAATGACTCACCACACCTAGCTTGAGGATAAGATTGAGGGAGCTAACAAATTATGAGCATGGAAATTTAGGATCTCTCTTGTCCTTGAAGAAAATGAATTGGACAAATATATTAGTGAGGAAGTTCCAGCATCAGAGGGAGATGAAGCAAAGGATATCCACATGAAGAACTTGGTCAAGGCTAAGAAAATTATTGCAGATTCCATTAAATATCATCTCATTCCCCATGTCTCATCCTTGAAGACACTGAAGGAGATGTTCGATGCTTTAACGTAGTTATTCAAAGGGAAGAACATCAATTGGAGGATGACATTAAGGAACCAACTCAAGAATGTAAAAAGCCTAAACTCAGAGACCATGAAATCCTACTTCATTGTAATATCCCAATTTTGACCCCTATTGTATTAAAATTGTAAATGATGTCAATGTCGTTATTAAATCATGGCGAGGAGCTCAAGGCCAAGCCCCCACCATCAATTTAGTGTTTTATGTATCAACAATTAAAATCGATACCTATGGTTCTCGTGCTAGCCAAACACAATATAAATTGAGAGATCATGTAAATATGCAATTTAATAAAATACCCAGAGCTAGCTATGCAATGCAACAAGAGATGGGGGCATGATTTCACAAGGAATATGGAGGAAAATTATTCAAACCTTTGAGCCAATAGTGTTAAGCCAAATGTCAATGAGAGGACCCATAAACTCTTAACTACCCATTTTGTCTTATGCACCTCAATCATTTAATTCTTCCTAGAGTTGGTTGAGGTAGTTAATGCATTGGGAATGGAGAGGTATGGCAGTCAATTTCATATTGGGGCAAGCCATCAATTTTTGGAAATCGTATTTTTTCTTATGGGGAAAGAAAACACCCATAAATGTGTGCCCATTCCATTCCTCACCCACGATTTTCACTTCCTCATGTAGCTGGAGCTAGCTGGGGCATTTTCTTCACGTTTGCCTGCATTTTCAATCAACTTTCCATGGTTGGGAATCCATTTTTGAGTTGCACAGTGGATGGGAAGAGAGATTCATGATTTGGGGGTTTGTAGAGGTCATTTATACCACTGCAATTCCCATAAAAAAAATTTGAAATCGAATTTGATTTTCCAAGGTTGATTTCTCCATCTACCATTTCGTTTTTTGGTTGCCAAAACATTTTTCTTCATACCCAACACTTGTGTTTACTGTTATGTGCATCCTTGTTTTGGTATGAACTGTGAGTAAGACTTCGGAGTGGGAGAGGACCATAATTGGCTTAATAAACCTAGTGAAGTGAGGAACCTCACAAAAGATCAAAAGGGGCTGGCTACTCTTCTATGCACACCTTGGAGAACACTGGAAGTGATAGTATGCCCTAAGGGACTCTATAGGAGTGAATGGAATACTTCCTTGTGTTGGGTGTGTAGGTATTATGGAGGCCAAGCTAGATAGATCTTGTAGAGGTCTCCATATCTGTGTGGTTGAGCCCACTAGCTTAGCAATTCTTTATTTCCACTGCCTTAGCAGCCTGATAAACCCAATTGTAGATTGGCTTGGCTAAACCTTGGTTTGTATTGGGCTATGTGTGAACCTGTTGTTCCCTTATTCCTTATAGAAATAATGCCCAACTCAAGGGTGGCATTAGTGTTGAGAGATTGATGAGTACAATTGGCCTATGGTTGGGTGGAACGTTGCAGCGACATAGCTAGTTGCTCGAGGCAACTTATTTTCAAGATAAGTACTCTTTTGTGTTAAATCTGCAATGTATTGTCTTAAGAATTAGTACAAATGTATTGAATGAGATTTATTTCCACTGTATTGTACTGCATTATGCATCTGCATATGTCTTTTAAGTTCAATGCATTTTTTCTTATGTTCATGGGCATAGATGCCTGACTATATTGCAGTCATGTTCTCTCCACGATGAGAGGGGAGGGGATGTGACATTCAAAAGGGTCTCTTAAATCAAGGAATAACTTGAAGCAATTGAAGAAAATGTAAAAGAAGGAGAGAACGTTATGACCACCTTGAATGGTCTCCCAAGATCACGGGACCCATTCATTCAAGGAATATGTGCCATGAAGAAGCTGGCCACTTTCAACAAACAATGGGAAGAATGCGCTCAAGATGAAGCTCGTCTAATAACAAGAGAAGAGAAGATGGGAACAAATGATGATCAAGCTCTCACAATTCACACTAGAAGAAATCACAACAAGAGGGAGGACCATCATCACATAAGACAAAGGAATTCCAAAAGATATCTATCCAGTGTCAGATGTTACACATGTGATGAGAAGGGACACTACTCTAGGAATCGTCCCAGAAACAAAGGTTTCTCCAATAAGAAAATACATCATGCTCATACTGTTGAAGATGATGAACCAACAAGGAAAAGAACCAAAGAAGGAAGAGATGATTCTTCAAGTGATGAAGAATATGTCTTAATCTCAGCACTCACGAGCACTATCACATATGGGAGAAATGATTGGCTTGTAGATAGTGGAGCATCTAAGCACATGCCAGCATATAAATAATCATTCATCAATCTACATGAGCATGAGTTACCTCACAAGTTGAAACTTGGGGATGAATGTCAATACTCCATAAAAGGAAGTTGAGAAGCTTTCTACAAGCTAGACTCTGGAAAATATTTGAAGATGAAATATGTTATATATGTTCCAAGATTAAATACAAATATTCTCTCCATCTCAGCACTGGATGCAAAAGGAATGAGGGTTGCATTGGTTGATGGCTAAGTCCTAATGTGTCCAAAAGGAAGGACAATAGATGATGCAACAGTAATTGGTGAGCAAGAGGGAGGCTTACACAAGTTGAAGGGACAGCCTAAACAAGCATTGATTCACAACTCCATGGAACCAAGTGAACAATATCACAGAAGGCTTGCAAGCATTGTC
Organism: Pseudotsuga menziesii; assembly: GCA_001517045.1. Taxonomy (NCBI): domain Eukaryota; kingdom Viridiplantae; phylum Streptophyta; class Pinopsida; order Pinales; family Pinaceae; genus Pseudotsuga; species Pseudotsuga menziesii. The sequence continues at coordinate 2,063,208 of LPNX010622031.1, forward strand.
CTCATAGAGGTCTACCCTATTTATTTTTATATGGATTCTCATCTCATATGAGTTTTATTAACAAAACATATACTAGTATTCGTAGATCAATGCCTAGACTATAGTCCTAGCTAGATAATCTCTATAGTTACAAGTATATACAAATCATTGGTTCATTCTCCATTTTTGTATCTTCCTAGAATTGAATACTAAGCATTATATAATATGAGAGAAATCATAAACATGTATAATTTTTCCTATACCTTTTTAAAGGTTATAGTTTATGTTAAACCCTATTTTCGTGACTACCTCCCATACTATTTATTTTGGTTATACCAAACATAATCCAAAACAAAGATAAAGAAACCATGGCAAAAATACCATAAGGTAATGACTCTTATGCAACATTATGTGCAGGATTGAACGAGGGTTTCAAACTATAGTGCCAAACCCAACCTTTGCAAAAATATTTGGAGCTACATGTTTGATGCACATTCGATGGGATTTTGACTTTGTAGTTTTTGTTATAAAGTCTCTCTAAACCCTAAAATCTCGCCTTTACCCTATCTTTTTAACCTGCTCTGGAAGAGAGGCCGCAATCTCATGGTTGTTCAGCCTGTTTGTCAAACCAATGTGTAAAACCTACCCGCCAGAAAGTCTTTCTCTTCTTCGTGTAGAGGTATAGTCAAATGCTTGCTCAGGTTTGTAACCGAACTCCTCTTCTTGCCATTGCCCGGCTCTGAACAACAATGTATCTGCCATAACTTGTCCTCTACAAGTGCTATTATTCGCTATCTGGTATTTTGATGAGATAAATAGATGAGTATGGCTCTCATGTGGTTGTAGTGGTCTTGCTGGTTAGGGTTTAACTATTTTTACTGTTTATCTCTCAGTGTGGCATTTGTCCTTTCCCGTCATGGTTTTGGTTTCCATTCTTGAGCTTTGTATACCGCGTTTTCTTCTGTCAGAGCTTTCTGGTGTTTTCTTCTGTCAGAGCTTTCTAGAAGCTTGTCATTCTTTGACGGGTAGCTGAGGGTTTGGAAATGAGCACTGTGTGCTTGAAAACTTCCTGATAGTGCCTTCCTAAAGATCATTGTCTTCGCAAAAGGTGGCTAGGGTTTTAAGACTCGTCTTTTCACAGCAGAGAAAAAGGATAAAATTCCCAGGTATAAAATTATTTTCTATCTTAACAATAATGCACTGTTTCGTTAGTTTCTTTCAGAAATATCAGTGGTAATCGTAACTCCTATTTCGTGTTCAAACCTTTGCGGGCTGCAGTCTAAAAGGTTACCCAAGGTTAAAAGACGTAAAAAGAAGGGACTCCACCAACACGATTCTTCTGGTAAGCCTCGGTTTCACTGAGGTTCTCCTACAGTGGTTTATAGTGTTGATTTTTGTTGATGGAGTTCGTAGGTTTAATGGGCCTTCAACTCGGTCGTGATGTGTTGTACTGTAAAAGCTTGGACAGGCCAGGGGCTGTTACTTGATGATTAGATCAATTTTTATGAAGCCCTAGTGGTTGTTTTAGCAAAGTTGGGATAGGGCTTTCAAAGCCGAGACAACTGTTTTGTCTAAAGTAAATTTTGTTTGTAGTGTTGATACTTTTTGAATAGGATTTTAAGCCTTGACTTGTAATGTAAAAAGGCCATAGGGCCGTAACTATTTCAGTTCAGTTTTTTGATCTTAAAAGATTACTTACAGCTTGAAGCTGGTTGACTGTATCTCTGTTTTGATAATATATTTATATATATTTCGGTTACTTTAATTGTTCTTGTTGTAATTAACCTTTCAGAGGTTTGGGATTACATAAATTCCTAGTTAGTTTGTTTTTCTTTTATGTAATTTATATTCTTAGGGTTTTGACAATGGGGTTTTTTAAATCGTAACTTAGTTATTAATATCAGTAATGATTTTCTGTAGTAAATAAAAGAGAGGAAAAGATATTGGCTGAATAACTTAATTCTTCCCTATAATCTCAGATATTGAAAATATACTATTAGGTTTTTATTTTTATAGTTACTTAAGGATAATGTATGTAACTCCATACAGTCATCTAATTGATGCTTATGGTTGTATGGAATAGAGTAGATAGATTTTGAATTTATTTTTAAATATGAAAAGAACAACTCTTTTAAATAGTCTATTTTACAAACCCTAATTCTTCTTAAGATAATTAGAGAGTTAGTATTTCATTCTTGGTTTACCCTAGTTTGCATTTCACTTGGATGAATTAATTTGGTAAATGTTTAGCCTTGTATACTGTTTTCTTTTAAGTTATCTTAGTTATGTTAATTTCCTGTTTATTTATTATCTATTTATTATTAAAATATTAAACTTATAATAATAATTTTGATTTACTGTGTAAATCTTTACACATACTAGTGTTTTATACCCTTAGCTCTTTCCTAACTATTTCTGTTTACTTTGTTCAAGTACTCTAACTAAATGAAAGGTATAAAAGAAAGCATACAAACAAATTATACATATGAACCTGTAGAAGTTGACAATTTCATATGCATGCATACTTCATTCGAATTCTTTATCTGAAATTAAACTAACCTACTGTACTAGAGTACTACCTTATAAAAGGTGTGGAAAAATATAGTTTAGGTATTTTCTTTCTATACTATCAATTAAATTAGACATTCTTCTAATCATTTACCCTAATATATCTAGTTCAGAACTTACTATCTTTTCACAGTATAAACATTTCTCCTAACTAACCCTAGCAGAAATATGAACATAAGCATACCATATCATTGATTAATCTTAAAATTTCCAGATAACAGTAAATACTTAGATAACTAAATAAAACAAGCTGTAGAACCTGGAAATATAGATGAGGTGACAACAGCTTAAGGAACTTGTTCCTCCCAACTAACTCCTGGGGAAAAGCTAGACTGCAATTCTCAGGACCCCCGAGCTTGTCTCCTGGTCCACCTGGTAGAGGTACTGGGTGAGAAATGTAGTCTAGTAATCCTCTGCAATGCCACTGAGTGTTCAACAGTAAGTCAGTTCTGCATGCAACAGTATGAACTCAGCTTAGAATAGCTGCACTAGTTCAGGTCTTCAACACTTTTCCACTCAAAACATACTTCAACTAGTCCCCTCCATCAAATTTTCTTGTGCACTTCATTCACTCAGAATGTTCACAAATCCAGAATGAGCAGCCCCAGCTGTCTTCAGTGGGAAGTTTTATTAGCATGCCTAGGTCTTTTGGGTCAGTTTTTACTTAATGAGCCACCTGCTCTTGTTCCACTTTCTTGGGGAATATGACCACAAAAATAGGGAAGTTGCCACTTGCAATAGCTAGAATTAGTTTGAGGATGCTGCCAAGTGTCAATCTGCTCTCAACCCAGCCTTCTCCATCCAGTGACCAGTAAAACACTCATTTAATAGCTTCCCTAAGCTGTTGTCTCATCTTTCATTTATTAATTAATAAAATATTCAGCAATTACATTAAATTATCCTTGACCCCACTTGGTCATTAATTACAAACTTTAACATAAAATGTAACATAATGTTTCTTAAAACATAAAATGTTTTTGCAAATTGGGGCATGTGACATTTCCACACTTTCATTTTCCAACATGTATTTAAAGAATTCAACACTATTGTTGATTCTCTATCCAAGAAGGGATTGCTATCTACTGAATGCATTTTGAATTTTGAAGATTTTTTGGATGTATATTCTATTTCTCAAGGAACTGTCCCTTTTTATGATGTTTGGTTTTTATTTCCTTGGAGTAGTAGACTGTTTATCTTGTCGATCTCTGTGTTTTGTCTCATGAATATGTATTCATGTAACGTTGTATATGTCTGTGTAAAGAAAGGATCTTCAAGAACCTTTATATATCCCATCTAGATTGATGTAAAGCCATGAGATAATGAGATGATATATGATATGTGTATGTGTAACTAATCTATGCTCTTTGCATAAAACCCATGTATAGTTTGATTCTACCCATGAATATAAACTATAGCTCTTTTCTTCGTTAAAAAAAATATCATTCCAACAAAGAAAATTCCAAGGAAATGTCCCAATATGATAGCTACCAAGTTTGAAAAGTTTGGTAGTTTCATGGGTTTGGTGGGGAGTGGTTGCATTTATAAAATTTTAGGGTTTGAACAAAAATTTGGAATGTTAAAAAATATGGAACATAGAAGGCATCTCTAGATTGAGAATCCATGAATCAAGGAAGCAATGGGTCACATAAAGGGATTTTTGTTTCCTATTTAGGAGGCATTGAGTGAAATTATGGGTCCTCCTATTGATTCTGATAAATGTTCTCTAGTTTTTATCCTCCGATTTATGGGATCAGGGTTTAGGGATGTGTGGGCTTAGGGTTCTTGGTTCGTTCTACCATATGAATATATGTAGGAGGGAAGATTATCAATGCCACATATATATGTATATACACACACACATACATACATATACATATATACATATGCATATGCATATACATATATCTATGTCTATGCGTGTATACATGTACACATATTACATATATTTACATATATGCATACACACATATACATATACATACACATACATATACATATACATATACATATATGTATTCGATGGAATACACATCACGAGAAACCCTCTAGGTACTTCCCCTGATTTCAAGGTTGGTACCCATGGTAAACCATATTCTTTAGGGCTTAAGATCAATACAACAAAATACTCATTAGTAACTCAACATGTCACTGCAGGAATTGATTATGGGTGGAAGGGTAGCAATCATTCCTCCCAACCACCCGAGTTACACCCAATNCATCTCGTAGCACATCAATTGTACGATTAGCCAAGCTCATCATAGGAGGCTCTTTAGAAGAAACCCATGTTCATCCTACTTGGATATTTGGAGATTATTATGGTTCCCTAGTGTATTAGGTGTTATAAAACAAATAATTATGGCCTAGATAGCTTTAGGTGCTCCAAATGCTCCTAGGATAGGCACTTGGGGCACAACCCCTATTATGGGTCTTTGTTAATCTCATGGTTCTTCTTTAACACCATTATGTTTTTCAAACCCCTCATCAAATACACACAAAAAAAGAGAACAAAATATGCAGCCAAAACAAAGAATTAAAGAATAAGGAGTTTTAAACATTAGTAAGTAATGAGACCTAAATAACCATATAAATAACAATTTGGAAGCCAAATAAATGTCGATTTTTAATCTATATTAACTAAAAAATCTTATTTAAATAAAATTTTCAATTATATAATTATATTATAATGACGATAACAATAACAATGACTATAATGATCATGATACCTTATTCCTATGTTATAGGATTTCATATATTAGACAAATTAAGTGTTTGATTTAAATGAGAACTAAAGACTTAAAAGGAATTTTAGTCATAACTATTAAGTTAGATGCACTTAGATCTATTTACGCAATTTTCAAAGTAGATTAGATCTATCATAAAGAAAATATTCCATATTTAATTAGGTGCATATCATTATCACAAAAGCATATCATTATTACTTATACCAAGGGGAATTCTTTATGACGAAGGGGAATTTATTTATAATTTTTTTAACGACCTCTTCTCTCGCCATTTAATGATTTTGTTTCATTAAGGCATTCCCATTCCC
>LPNX010622031.1:2073307-2103320 GCA_001517045.1 Pseudotsuga menziesii
ATTCTAATTATTTTCATTTAGATATTTATATATCATATTTTACTAAATTGATAACTATTTTATTAGACTGTAACTAAATTGTTTTAAGTTATTTACAAGGGAGTTGTTCGAGGAACATTTTTGACAGAGATACCCTTCTCCTCGTGCCTAGGGAAAGTCCCTTCGGGTCCTTGCCTGATGCGGACTAAAGTTTTTTTATTTGTTTTATTTAAAAATTTGGTTGGAAATTTTAAGATAATAAATATAAGATGTTGAGATTGTACAATCAAGATAGAATAGTGTATTTTAAGATACTGAATTCAAGGTCGAGAAAGAAACACAAATAAAATTATCTTCAAGGGGGATTGGATACCTGTGTAGAGTTTTTGTTCTCGACGCGTTTCGGACTGCATAGTTGAGTCCATCTTCAGGAGAAAACATATCTCAATTAAAAGCTGCACGAATTTTTATTATTTATATTGCTGTGATCTTCAGTTTAATTTTTGAGAGCCGACTTTAATTTATTAATGTGTCAATGTACAAATAAATTTTTATTTTTAATTTTTATTTTTAATTTTAAAGAAAATTTTTTAATTTTTATTTTTAATTTTTAAATTTTTAATTTTTTAAGGAAATTTTCAAAATTTTTAATTTTTATTTTTAATTTTTAATTTTTATGTTTTGTAGGGTGTGAATGATCGGTTTCCAAGAGTCACAAAGGGTAAGGCCATCATCCCTATTGAAGTTTCTAGGGTGTTTCTCAATCTCAATTGCTTCCCGTATCTCCTCAATTGCTAAGACTCTTGCTTCTTCAATGCTTGGTCGTATGTTAGCAGACGATATATATATATATAAGAGAGAGATGCATTGCCACACAAAATTAGAAATTTTTAGAACATTATATCTATTTTTGCAATAAAATGAATTCCCAACAACAAAATAAATTATGATTTTAACAAAAAAATAAATCAACAATAACTTAAAAAAACAAAATCATCTCATCTTTAAAAGACTCCCAATTCTAATACCATTCTTTCAAATGGAATAAGAAGTTATTTGATGACGTCCTTATACCAACTCAAGTTTTTGTTGGTCGTAGATTTGGCATTTTTAAAGCTTTCCCCTTGTCGGTTACTATCAAACATGTCTGTGCCATTGTTGATCCTATTGTGGATGGTTCCTACCCGTGGGCCTTCGTGGATGGAGCTTCCCAAGGTAGGCCTCGGGTTGACGACGCTGGTGGGATTCTCCATCTTTCAAGCTCTATCTCTATCCATTTTACGGCTGGCTTGGGTGACGTTTCAAACAACTATGCTAAGTTTACTGCTTTCAAAATCCTTATGCACCTCTCTCTTTCTCTTTCTCTTGGCGTGGACCGACTTCAGATTTTTGGCGATTCCAAATTGGTTGTGGATTGCCTTAAATTGTGCAAGCCCCTTTGAGACATTTTTCTTCTTCCTCTATATGAGGATATTGACAAGAGACTCCACTTCCATCGGCTTTCTTTCAACATATTTACAGAGAAATCAACTTTGCGGCTGACTCTCTTTCTAAGAAAGACCTTCTCCTGCTAACTAGTTTTATAGACAAATAGAAATTGTCTAATAGTTCATTAGCTTCTTTGGATCGTAACTGCTTCTAGTTTTCTTTACATGTTTAGCTATATATTGCAGCAAACCTAATTATCAACTTTTTTTATACATTTTCTTTAATAATTTTGTTGTTAATTTTCCATTCTAATAGACAGTAATCTATTCCAGGATGTATACAGCTTAAAGTCTTTTTAAACAATATAGTTTTATTAATATAAAGTTGTGATAATTTTATTTGAAAAAAAAACCATAATTTCACATACTCTTTTTACCATCGAATCAATGAGTAGAACCATGCCATGACTATAGCTATTGGTGTGTCTAGACGTAATAAAAATAAAAATAACATATCTTATTAAGTCTTGTCATATCTTCTCAAGTCTTGTCGTTGGGTATTTAATAGTTTAATGTCCAAAGTTGGTAATGATTTCTCATTAACGATACCGACATATTATAAAAGAAAATATTTGAGCCAATCTCGTTTTACGCACGTGAATACCAATGCTTTGCCATGTCTCTACCACGTCAATATCATTTTCACCCGTCCAAAAGAGTGTCTTTCATTGTGCAATGATGTGTATTAAACTTTATCTTTCATTTTGCAATGATTTGTATGGGTTGGTTGGGAGTCTTTGTCATTACCCAAATTATGTGGTGGGTGGGGATCAAAAACCTTGGTTTATTTAATATCTCCCTATGTGCCAAGAGTTTGTGGAGAGTTCTTACGGAGCCGGGGTTATGGGGAAAAGTTATAGATTCAAAATATATGAGAAGGTTACCACTCGTCACTTGGTTTTGGCATGTAAAGTTCAAATGTAATTCAACCTTGATTATCTGAATTAGTATGACCTTGATGCTCTCTATTATTCTTCATGATATTAGTTGGCAGGTGGGAGAGGAAATAACATCTTTATTGGCTTAGATCCGATTGTTGGCATTTATCTTTGGTCACTCTCTCCATCTCTCCTTGCCCATCTATTAGATCCGATTGTTGGCATTTCTCTTTGGTCACTCTCTCCAGCTCTCCCTGCCCATCTACATCACAAAAACTTGATTGTTCTCAAGCAGGCTTTTGAAGTTGAGGAGGATGATGAACCTAGCTGGGTTCCTCGGATGTTTTGGTACCAACGGGTGATGAAGCCAAGGAATGGGAATCTTATTCTGTTGGTCTGCCAAATGCTGAAGTTGAGCTCACTAAAGAGCCGGACAAATTGATATGGACTAGGAATACTCAGTTGCGATTTGTCACATCTAATCTGGCCTACTCATCACTTATTAAATCCCATGGGATTTATCAGACTTCTTGGTGGCATTCTTTAATCTGGAAGGTCAAAATACCTATAAAAAACAAGCGTTTCATATGGCTCACTCTAAATCACAAGATTCTTACTTGGGACTTGTTACAAGGTCGTGGGTTTTATAGCCTGAGTCGTTGTTTATTTTTCCATAATGCACGGGAATTGGTTGAACACCTGTTTGCGGAATGTTCTTTCTTCCGAAATCTGTGGTTATTTATTTGCAGCGGTTTAAACTATCACTGGATTTGGGTATCTGGTTCTATTTCTGATTTTTTGTTGCAGGATAAAAAATAATGCTCAGATTTCCTTTGCGCTCCCATTGGCCTTTATATGGGAGATCTAGCGTGCTCGAAATGCCCACATCTTTTAGTAGATGCCTTGTTGGAGCAGTAATACATCCTTAGTATATAGTTTAGACCTTAGGCTAACCTGATTTTCACAAATTTCATTAATGTCCTATGGTTTAGACTTAGGAGAGTTAATCCAGCAATATATCTGGTTAACTTGTCTTGTTCACACCTACAACAGTGCCTGGTTTGGTGAACCTAGCTCATGTGCTCCCTCATTAATGCATTGGAGCGCTACCTCATTGATTTGTGGGATCCTGGCTTGACTAAGTGCGCTTGGGGTGAATCTGGCCTGTTTTAGCTCTCCTAGGAGCATTTATTACCATCTAGAGCACCCCACTTGCCTCTATTTCCTCACCCACGCATGCCTTGGAGTCTTTAATGACCCAACACACCTCACCAACACTCACACATCAATTCGAGTCTGTTTGGGCTGAGTTGGGTCTCCATTGGTCCACCTAGGGGGGATTGAGGTCATTTCCCACATTGACACATGTACAACTCCAATTGGCTTCCAGAGCCACTCATATTTGTCCATTGTATTATAAATGATGTATGATAATAATATGACAAGTAATCAACAACTTTCACATGTGTTGTTCCAGCTATTTTTTTGTCTTTTTGTTTTCTCTTGCAAGTTTTGTCAAACACTTTGATGGTGAAATTGTTCTAGCTCCTAGATCTAACTTGAGAAGCAATTTCTCACATGGTATCAGAGCTAGATGGAGCTGCAACAAATCCTGTAAGGTTGAGTTGTTGTTTAGGGCATATTTCCAGTTTATTTGAGTGTTTTTCATTGTAGGTTTCTACAACAACTTCATGGATTCGAAAGTTGTTCCTCTCCTTTCCCCATTCAACTATTCTGAATGGAATTCGAAGATGTGTGCATATCTCAAGAGGCAATGTCTCTATGATGTGTCCATTGGTGCTGTGAGAGAACCACAGTCCTGTCAAGAGAAGGATGCTTGGCTTAATGACAATGATAGAGCCTATGTAAATATGTGTCTAGCTATACCTCCTACAATGTGCTACATCCTTGATTCTATTGATTACCCATTCGAGCTTTGGAGAAATGTAGATGAAGCTCGTGGCATGTAGCAAGAAGATGTGAGCTATATGGAGAGCAAGCAAGTGGGTACCTCCTTATGTGTTCTTCCTATGATCTCGGCCTCATGCATTTCTCAAGAAGCCATTCAAAATGAAGAAGAAGAAGTAGCCAAAGATTCAGCAAATGATCCAGCTCAAGTTTCTTCCTCTGTGGCTTCCTCTCCTTGTTAAGAAGTTATGTTTCATGAAGAGAGCATACAAGTCGCTGCCATCACTACTGTTGAAGATTTAGTTTCACCCTTCTCCTCTATGTCTTCTGTTACGAATGGGCAAGATGTATTGCTAGTTGATGTCAATAGCGAGCCTTCTCTAGAAGATGGGTTTTCTTCACATGAGAGTATTGGTTCGAAAAATGGAGATGTTTACTCCACCATCACTAGTAGAGTTCCTTCAATTTCATATGAAGATGGAAAAGCTTTTGCCATCACAATGGCACATTTGGGACTTTTGTTCCACATTCTTGTAGCTGATTACAACCTTCAATCGAAGTTGATGCTTCAAGATTCTTATGACTCGCTTATGGTCACCTATTCTCAAACAATTACAGTCTCTTTTAGGCATGACATCCTGTTTGGTTCAAATTACTCACCTAGTGGTTTGAAGTTCAAATATGAAGAATACTATTTGCTCTACCATCGGTGCATTTCAGTTGTTCTACATGGTCTAAGGATTCATCATGCAGTTGTTCCTGAGTTGATTGAGCACATTCCTCTTCTTCCCAAGAAGAAGATTCCTCCAGACATTTTTTAGTTTGGAAGTATATGCAGATTTTGTTTCTGTTTCAGAATCCATTTTTTAGGGGAGATTTTTCCCATGAGGTTTTCCTCCTTACCTCTGTTACATGGATCAATAAAATTTGTAAAAGGGTGACTTGTGCCTTAGTTGCCAAGGCCTCAAATCACTAAGTTGTACTAAGTCTGGATTAAGGGAGGGTGTTGGAGCAGTAATACATCCTTAGTATATAGTTTAGACCTTAGGCTAACTTGATTTTCACAAATTTCATTAATGTCCTATGGTTTAGACTTAGGAGAGTTAATCCAGCAATATATTTGGTTAACTTGGCCTGTTCACACCTTTAACAGCACCTGGTTTGGTCAACCTAGCCCATGTGCTCCCTCATTAATGCATTGGAGTGCTACCTCATTGATTTATGGGGCCCTGGCTTGACTAAGTGCGCTTGGGGTGAATCTGGCTTGTTTTAGCTCTCCTAAGAGCATTTATTGCCACCTAGAGCACCCCAGTTGCCTCTATTTCCTCACCCATGCATGCGTTGGAGTCTTTAATGACCCAGCACACCTCACCAACACTCACACATCAATTTGAGTCTGTTTGGGCTGAGTTGGGTCTCCATTGGTCCACCTAGGGGGGATTGAGGTCATTTCCCACATTGACACATGTACAACTCCAATTGGCTTCCAGAGCCACTCAAATTTGTCCATTGTATTATAAATGATGTATGATAATAATATGACAAGTAATCAACACCTTTCACATGTGATGTTCCAACTATTTTTCTGTCTCTTTGTTTTCTCTTGCAAGTTTTGTCAAACACTTTGATGGTGAAATTATTCTAGCTCCTAGATCTAACTTGAGAAGCAATTTCTCACATGCCTGTTGATGCCAGACTCAATGTACATAAGGTCTTTGCCTATAATATTTGTTCGATGGATTGTGGATCTTGGGCCAGGGTTCGAAACATTAACTATCTTGCTGTTCTATGTGGACCGAAGATCAATTTCTTTGATGGGGCCAAAAAGAACGGACTTTGTGGTGCTGGAATGGTACTCAAGATGGAGGAGAAACATTTCTTTATGCTTCATATGGATGTTGGGATTGGATCAAACACTCGAGCTGAACTCCTGTCTTTGTGGGGCTTACTTTGTTTTGCGAGACGTCGAAAGATATGTTTAACTCAAGTCATGGGAGACTCCAGAGCAATTGTGGATTGGGCTCTAGATTTACATACTATACATTCTATCTCTTTATCTCATTGGATTAGAAGGGCCAGAAGACTAATGGCTTTCTTCCCTTCTCTTACTTACTCTCACATTTATAGGGAATTCAACACACAGGTTGATGATTTGTCGAAGAAGGCTATTGGTACTGGGACAAGTTCTATTACTTGGGACGAGATATCCGATGGTGTCCTTATGGACTCTGGAAACCTGAGTTGTCGTTGACACACTTTATGTCTCTTTTTGGAAACAAATCCTCTTTTGAATGTTACAATTTTGTTTATCTGTAAGATCGTGAAGGTCCCTTTAAGTTGCTGAAGAAGTAATTTTGAAGGATTGGAAGGAAAAAAAAAGGAAGAATAGTTTATTTGATTAGTATTGATGAACCTTGATGAGGATATAATGTAACTTTTGAAAATGCTGACAATACTGGATTCATATGTAAAATCTTTGCTGTATTTTTTACACAGCTCTATATAATATAAGGTTGTCTTTTTCCCAACGAACAAAAAAAACTTCATAAATAAATAAACAATATACTTTCTTTTACAAATCAAATGAAGTAAAATTTCGGCTAGTTTATTGAATCAAAGAAAAAAAGCTACATCACATCATTTTTTTAAGATCAAAGTTAATTATTTAGAAGTGTTATAGTTCCAAAATAACCATCTTAAGTGACAGAGATAAAACTAGAATTTTTTAAGGATTCATACTCATTTACAAGTGTATAAAGTTTGGCAAATCTTACCAATTCTTAAAATGTTAACTATAAAATATCTGACGATATTTTTCTAAGAATATTTCAAATTCTAAGGACTTAATATAGTTTATATAATAATCTGGTGAGTTTTAGAGGGAAAATATTTTACCCCATCAAAATTGGGTGAAATAGGGCTTCAAAAAATGCAAATTGGCGATTTTTTTTTAAAACACGGAAAAATACTCCATGGACTAAATTTTGCCCCTAAAATTTACCTTGAAAACCTAGAGATATCCTCAAAACATAACCTTCAGAAATGTCTTCTGAAAAGCACCCAAAACAAAAACAAAAGTCCCATCACATATGCAAATATAGAACAAACGATGAACTGCTCCATAAATAGTCCCAAACAACGATTAATCATTTAACCTAGCCTCTCCTTTAGATATAACCGAGCCTTCCATATGTTCCTAAAAAAACATGGAGTCGTCTTGACATAAAATAACTTTCATTGAAAGTTGAGCAACCTCCACATTGAAAACTCCGAAGTTATGATTGAAGGATATCTTAGAAAATAAGCCAATCAAACTTTGGATCCTTTGACACCAATGCGTAAGCTAAAGTACCTATAGATTGTATCTAACCTTTGCCCATTCAATGACGACCTTAGAATTCCATATATTTATATACACATACAATACCATTTGATAAAACAAACCGTAACAACGCCATAACACAAGAAGTTCAGCCTTTGTATTGCTCCCCTTCCCGCACCCCATCCAAAACTTAAAAATATGATCTTTGTTAATCATTAAGACTATACCACATCTACAATATCCAACAAAAAAAAAACTTCGTAAAATAAACACCCAATTACAAAAGTAAAAGTATATCTAGGAACAGTAACAACTTTGGGCATTTTTAGCTTAATTTCTTTATAGAACTCCTTATAAAATATAACACTTTTCATACTGCAATAGTGAAAACGTCATCATTTGTCTATATCAAGTGAAAATGATATTATTTGTCTTGTTACCGTGTCTACTGGGCATTATCAAATGCCATGATAGAAAAATATTTGAAACAATGTTCCATGTGTTTTGTGAAATACATTTTTTCGTAATCCAAGAATTGCTCATATAGTGAAAAATTACCAAACACATTTTTTCATAATCTAAGAATTGCTTATATAGTGAAAAATTACCATTTTGAATATGAGATACTTCATATTTTAATTTATTGATTTTTGAAGACAATGGGATACTTCAACTTTATTTTGAGTTTCTTTTTTCACCAATTGGGTTGATACTATATCCTCAACTTCATGACCGTTGTCAACCCAATATAATGTTGAGATATTCATAACATCCTAAAATGCATTTATCAAATCTATAACAAAATTCATTAGAGATGGATCACATTCTTGCAACAATGACATGGTATCTTACATACATGGTGTAAAATTCTATAGTGAAACTGATAGTATCTCGAAGAGTTTCAAGACTTGCATAATCATGGATATGAATTAATAAATATGACTTTGTTTGGAGCCCCGAGGGGTAGCTCAGTTGCTTGGACATTTCAAGACCAAGACAAATAAGGTCGAGGCCGGGGGTTCAATTCTCTCTGGGTCCTTCGGAGTCAGGAATCCAGGTTGGTGTCGGGTTCTTGATCCCTTCGAGTGTCACTCTTGGATTATTTACGTGGATGTAGCGTCTGATCATCGAGTGTGATCCACATTAATTTTTTATTTTATTTTAAATATGGCCTTGTTTGGCTTGTTTCAGGTTCCCAATGTTTTGGCCTTTGAGAACTCCATCCCCAACTTATTTTTGAGTTCCAAAACCATCCCATATTAGCAATGTGCATCTCTAGGTTGATCAATTATATTTCGTTAGGTGTGAGTACAATTTGCAAAAATTCTAATGTTGATCCCTTTCATTGATCATTATGTGAGCTCCTTGTGAGCCAGGCCTTGTGCAAAATATAAAAATAATAAACATTATATTTTCAAAATATTCAATGTTTTTACCATATATTACTTAGAACAAACTTTCCAACGAGCCCTTATTTTTCCAATTCTGAGTACATATGACTAGTTTACAAAGTGCACAATTTGCACATCTTCAATAAGGGTTGGGTGTGTGTCCGCACAAATTTCATAGTTATGAACTCATTAATCAATTTCTATTTTGAATTGGACCCAAAGAGAAAGTTGGGCCTTGTTGGAAACCTTTGAATGAAGAAAAACGCATGATTGCATTACATTACGATTATACACATGATATATATACATTTAGATGTGATTGTTGGTTCATATTCCAAGAGGCATCTTGGAATCCTTATGAATCTTTCTACTCACCTATGACTCTTCACATGAATAGTAATAATAATATTACACAATATTCTATAACCCTAAGGATTAGGTTTCTAACATCCTCGCCTTAATCCGAAGGGGTGTTTGTGATTGCAAGAATCTTAATGCAAGAGAGTTGAAATATAGAAGTGGAAAACTGCCAATGGATGAACCTATCACTAAAGTACTATTTGAATTGGTGGTTTTGGGATGACCATAAGCCAATGACTAGTATAAGTTGATGTTTTCTATGAAATATTGGTTTTTGGATGGCCATAAACCTCGTAGATGGTGGTTTAGGATGTCCATAAACTAATGGTTGGAAGAAGTCGATGTCTTCTACTAAATGTTTGTTTTAAGATGACCACAACCCAAGTGGTTTTAGGGTGACCATAAACCAAGTGGTGGTTTGAGAATGACTACCAACAAATGGATTCTCTATCTTTGTCTCGTATCTACAACTTCAGTCTCGCTTTGGATTTGACTCGAGGCTTTGGTTCTGGATATGGATTATGCTCACTTGTTTCCACAGTGTAGATGTTTGCTTTGTGAGAAATATATTTGATTGATAGGGATTCAAAACTTGAATCCCAACTGTTAATCCATGATATTCCCCCTTGTTATATACAAGGTGAGAAGAATTAATGCTTTTCACTACAAGATGTGTTAATATTCGAGATTGAATTCTTTAATACTTGATATATAATCTTAACTATTGATGACCATCACCAACTAGAATTGATCTACCCATAGTGAATCTTTAATATTCCAATTTTCTTTAGTGTTGAACATTTATTTGAAAAATGATTATGCTTGTTGTAATTATGACACGGGTAGAGATCAAAGCATTGATCCTCCATGTGGCCAATTTGATGATAATGCTAGCATTGATGCCGAACTAGAACATGTGAAGATGAATCCTCTTGAAGAAATTCAAAACTTTGAAACTATATTGCTTTGGAATAATCCTAGACAGGAAAGGTTACTTCATTTTTATACCCAATACACTATCTATGTTTGTTGTTCCTAATTTCTTCCCAAGGCCATACGATGGGATTTGGAAGAATTAAGGAAACATGTCCATGATAGACTTCATCTCTTGCATCTGTTTGAGTTGATCTTGTGATGATTACTAATAGGAATCTGATTATTATATTGAGAAAGAGGATTATTTTGACAAGCACTAGCTTAAAATGTTGATTTCTTCATTGCATTTCATAATGTTGGAGTTGTGTTTGAGCCTAAAGAATTTCTAATTGGGATTGCAAATCATGTAAACAAGTTAACACATATTGAAGAGTTGCTTTCTTGATTGCGATTGTATTGTCAACACCATTGAGTATTAGATTTTTTAGTAAAAATAAGTATTTAGTTCAATCCATTTAAAAGATCAAATGAGACCTCAAAGGGTTTCTTGCAACTCCACCCTTTAACAATAAGACTCAACAACTGAAAATAAAGCTCAGAAAATGAAGGGTGTTGGTTTCTACTGAGAATGCACCTTATGAAATTCAACTTAATATCAAAAAATACAAGTAAACTTACAAATAACTATTTGCAAGTTACAATTTAATTTTAATTCTAGAATTAAATTGATCTTTAGATTTGAGTGATTTACGATTCTTTGAGTTCTTTAATTACTACCTTGATGATGCTTAATTAAGTGCCAATAAAATAATGCCAAAGGATTGCAGATCTTATTTGGTTGAGACATATCTTTATACTTGGAATACAAATGAATAAATGATACATTCTATTGTTCAATGTACATTCCCAAATCTTGAAATATATTATTAGATGTCTCTATTCTATTGTTCATGTGTTGGAAGAGCAAGGTGGGTGTAGAGCGAACATAATGTATAAAATGTAATGTAGGAGATGAAAAATGAATACAATTGTTTGGGCTTAAATAAGCATGCCTTGCACCTTTTCACCAAAGGGCATGACTATAATAATAAATTAAAATTAATTTATTAGTATTTTATTGTTACATTGCCTTCCCCTTAAGGGGAGCTTTATCCTCAAAGCTTAGTTAACGACAATGATTACGTGAACTGTCGCATCGTATTTGATGTGGGTATCTGTATGGTTTGCTACTGGCATGTTTTATCCCTGGTTCTATTTCGATTATGTGTTCGATTTTTCTGTTTGGTGGGAGCTCCATACGTAGCTCTTGAAACACCTTGCGATGTTTTTGAATCAGCTCTTGTATTTATGGTTGTTTGTCCATATCTCCTTCACATGTTAGAATCTCCATTTCTTAACATTGAAGTATGTACGTTGGTGCGTCTTTTCTAAGTAGCTTTTCCATCTAATGTGATGTAACCAACTGTGTCGGAGGTGGTTGGAACCCATATAATTTGTGTGTTTTCCCAAACGCATGGAATTCAATAAAATGTTCTTGGTGATTTGTGGAGTATGTACCCAAGGTTTGTAACCATTATATTCCTAATACTACGTCGACTCCTCTCAGCGGTACTGCAAAGAAATATGATTCTAAGTTATACTCTTGTATTTGTAACTTGACTTGGTGACATTTTCCTACGTTTTCAATCTTCTTGCCATCTGCTACCACAACCTTCATGTCAGGTACTAGAAAAACAAATAGGTTAGATACCTTAGCAAGGTTGACATTAATGAAGTTATAGGTGCTGCCAGAGTCGATGAGAACTGTGACGTTATTCTTTTTTATATGTCCTTTAAGCTTCAACGTTTGCAGTTGGGAGATTCCGGTAATAGGGATAATGATATTTGTGGGGCGTCGTCCTCAATTTCTATGTTGTAGTATTGTTGACTATTCATAGCGTTGTCAATTGGTTCCTTTACTTACAATTCTGCTTCACAGGCTTACAATTTCTCTTGTAATCATCTGTGCTTAGGATCCCATTTGTCTCCACAGAACTTACATTTCCTTTCCTTTATTCTCTGGGCATCTAAACTGGGCTTTGTTCCTTCCTTAAGTTGAGGCGGTGTATATCTTGGATTTCTTATGTATGCTGATTGGAGGGGGTTCTTTTTGGAGTCGTCTTGTTCGAAATTTGTATGAATGGATTTGCTTTCAATAATCTTGGCTTTACGTCGTACTTATTCCATGGTAGAGATGTTATGTAACTCTAGTTCATCACGGATGTGTTGTTTTAGACTGTGTATGTAGGTCTGTAGTCGTTGGTCATTGGTTACTCGAGGTGATAGTGCTTCCCATTCACAGGTGTACTCATTGGTGACTGTTTTTTTGTTGTAACCTTGTGATTTTGGCAAAGAAGTCTTTTTCTTCAACACCTTGGAATCTTTTGATGAGGTCATTCCGGAAGCTAACTCAGTTGTGCGAACATATTCTTGCAGTATTCTTCCACCATAAGTACCAGTTGTAAGCGTTGCCTTCTAGATGCATGGAGACATATTTAATTTTCTCGCCTTCATAATGGATGTTGTGGATGTCTAGTTATTCCTCGGCTTTGTTAATCCACGCTATGCACTGTCGTTCATCCCCGTTGTATTTGGGAAACTCGACTTTCACCCGTATTTGGTGTCCTTATGTATATGAGGCTGAGGATGACATGTTGAATAGAGGATCCAGCTGCTTCGATGTCTTGGGAGAGTTTGGTTGTGGGTCATTCGATATTTGTAATCTGTTCAATATTTGATGTCAAATTGTCACTAGTTTGTTTGATTTTTGCGTGGATTTCCTCGTAGTTCTTGTTAACTTTCTCATTGATTTGATCGAACCGGGCGTTTAAGTCAACCATTGATCTGGTGATTGTTGGAATCTTCTCCCTGCTGAGCGTGAATTTATTTTTATTCAATGTATGATTCCAACCCACCATGATTTCTTTTTTAGGTAATTATAATATAGTTTTTTTTATTAATAATATTATTATTATTCAAAAAAGATTTAACCAGTCATCACGTGGAGTTGAGGAAAGCGGCGGGAGGGAAACGTTGAGTGACAAAGAGCAAAGAAAGCAACAAAGGGTGGATGGCGGTGGAGTGGCAACGACAATGGCTCTGCAGCAAGGAAGGGAAATGCAGTGGAGGAGGGAAGGGCGATCACGTGGAAGGATACGGTAAGCTTGCGGGGGAGCAGATGATATGTGGTTTGAGAGCGCACAAAGGTGGAGAAGGAAGGGCACGAGGCAGGCATAAGATGTGGAAGAGGAGAAGATGGGATGTGGCAGAGGAGCATAGTTAGCAGATTGGACGTGGAAGGTAGAGATGGAGTGGCAGGAAGCATGGGAGAAGGAGCGTGCGATGGAGTGGATTGGACGTGAGAGGGAGAGAGGCATGTTGGAGCAGGTGGAGGAGCGTGTAGGAGGGAAAGGCATATGTGAGTGGTGGGCAACGAAAAGTATGGAAGTGGTGGGTAGTGAAATTTGGAGTGGAAGGTGGTGGTCTATTGCCGAGAGCTGAGAGGCTCTGATACCAATGGAAGAGCAAGGTGGGTGTAGAGAGAACATAATGTAGAAAAATGTATAAAATGTAATGTAGGAGATAAAAAATGAATATATTTGTTTGGGCTTAAATAAGTCTGTATTGCACCTTTTCACCAAAGGGCATGCTATAATAATAAATTAATATTAATTTATTATTATTTTATTGTCACATGTGCCAACACAACACCACTCTAAACTTTGCATTCAAAATTTCAAAACCCGACACATAGTCATCCTTATATTTGTAAATATCCCCTTTCTTATTGCGTTTCAATGAGGACAAAACACATGGATGCTTGATTGTTGAAGCAAAAATCCTATAACTAAATCCAACAAACACTTTTTACACTATGCCCAAACTATAAGGACCAAACAAGACTCAAGGCCCATCTCACAGGGAGCCAATCCCATTTAAGTGAACCACCGCCCAATAGGGTAAACCCATGAAATGAGGACACCCTTTCAAACTTATAGTGGTCAACATTGGTGTTATCCTTGAATTGCCTAGACTTACAAGCATTTAAAATCTAGGTCAAATAATGTCGGATTTGATTATTCTTATGTCAATATTTCTTCTTATGGGCGTGATCTTGGCTCTCACCACAAAATGCAACCACTATGAAGAAATATTTTTCATAAAGAAAAATACAATTTTTTGTATTGAAACTGTAACATGAGTACAATCAAATAGAGAGAGATTCTCTTTTCGATTCTTCCCACATTAACAAAAACTTCATAGTCATATCCATAGTAGCTTTACATACATACAATTATTTTCGAATATATTCAGCCTGCAGTATTATAAGAACATAGACCTCATAAAGGCCTATAATCCACTCTTACAACATTGTAAGCATAGTTACCCATAAAAAATTCAAATTCTGATATTGGAGTTATTTTAATTCTCAGATCACCCGAGTTGATCACTATACGATTTAGCAGCTCCTCAAAAAATATGCATCCAAGCTTAACCTCAATGGCATTTTTTGATAGTGTGTCAGCTACACTATTGTATTCCTTATAAATATGATGAAAAGTAGTCCTAGGGAAAGAACACAATAAACTTCTAACTCTACTCAACTAATGGGACAGGTCCAGAGAGTAAATATGATGCACCTGATTGACCCAATCTATGATGCCTTTGGAGTCACCCAAAATCTGATATATTTGTAGTTTCTTGTGTAGTGCAAACTAAAGAAGCACCCACAAGGCTACCAATTCCTCCTTTGTATTTGTTCCAGGGCCCACAACCATCCTCAATTTGAAACAATGGTTCATTTTCATCTTGATCACCATCCCTGCCCCACACTCACCTTTTTGTTCTGCCCCATCGAAGTAACCGGTCACTACAGATATATCACCGACAAGTGGATAAGTCACTCTAACAATAAAGTTCGTGGATCCGCAACCATATTTCTTCAATCTAGTCAGAATATTGAAACAGACCTTAGCTACACCCAGTTGGATCCCATGGAAAATAGCCATGTTCTTGTCCCATTAAACCTCCCACAATGTTGCAAAGGGTGTATCCATCAATACATGATGCAACTCCTTCCATCTAAGAAGGTTATCCTCCAATTTAACCAATTTCCACTTAAAAGAAACCTGCAAACTCAGCATGAGTGCATTCCAGACATCAACAAAAAGCAGAGAAATGACAATGAGTTTAAGCATAAACATCAAAATTTAAAGATCCTTTAAAAAGGTAAAAATGTTGCTTTCTCTTAGGCTTTGAGAAACAAGTCTTGGATAACATACACGATGATAATCGAATGTGGACACCCCCCACACAGGTAATCCACATTAAATATAATATGCAATTGCATTTCAATAAAATGATATACATATAAGTACATTCAAATGTGAGCCTTATAAAATAAAATACATTCAAATGGGAGGTCTTTTGGAATCTTGGATGATTTTTTCATTACATATGAATTTTTATGTGAATAGTAATAATAATATTAAACGATATACCATAAATCTAAGCATTAGGTGTCCTGATGATGTAGGTCTATTTGAGTTATTTTTAAAAATATATCATATGCTTAGTTTTGACCTGTAGTTGTTGAGATGAACTTTCATAAGATTAGGACTAGTTTTAGGCTAGTAGTTTAGTGGTAGAGGTTCACAATTTAAAAAGTGTTGTTGTTGGGCATTGAAATATAAATTTAGAGTTTCCAAGTTATAGTTCAACTCAATATTTTTCATAGAGCATATCATTTGCCATATTTCGAAATCAGATGACTCACTTAAAGCTTGACACAAGCCTTTAAATCGATTTCAAGGGTGTGGCTTGGGCAACATGAAGATGAAGATGAATTGGTATGTGATGGCATTAAATTAGTTGTTGATTTTATCTAAGTACTTGTATATATATATATTTTTTATTATACCTCAGTTTTTTGGGTGGTCCTAAGAGTGATTTTACTTATAACATTGAGCACACTTCTTCAATCATTTTTTGAACTCACCTAACTAACATTCGATGCAATGGTCTCATTGCTTTTATACATATATTTCAAACCCTTGATGTGAGGAACACAAATATATGCTACAACCATTTAGAATGCGAATCCTTGAAATAGGTGAAGACTACAAGCTTTAGATTTGGAGTTTGAATGGTTATAGCCATATGGCCAAGATCTTTGCTACTAGATTGAAACCTGTTCTATTTGCTTGCCTCTCGAAAGAACAATTTAGGTTTTTGACAAATAGCCAGATTTTTTATGCTGTTGGCGTCGCACACGAATGGATGCATGCATTCCGTTAAACAAAAAAAAAATGAAGGTTGCGTTTCTCAAAGTAGACCTCGCACTTAATTGTGGCATCAACTGCCTGGGTTTCTTTCTCAAAGCAAAATAACTATCGCACAGGCGACTGGTTGTGGATGCTACGAAAAGTCGAAAAGAGAATGCAAAATATCATCTGGCTGGCTAGTTGGGAGCTTCTAGCTCGACCAAAATTCCATGGAGGCTGGGGCATTAACAACATCTACGATCTTGGTACAACAATAGCGCTTAAGAGTCTCTGGCGAAGTCTGTATGGGAATGGTCTTTGGAGTTCTGTCATGAAACAAAAATACCTTCATGGTGCTCTAATCATTGACTGGATTAGGCTTGCTCATCATTCAAATCAGAATGCCTCGAATTGTTGGATATGGCTCCTTCATGCACAACATTTGCTCAAAGACTGGCTGGTTTGGAGGCCGGGAAACGGGTATCAAATTATGATTGGAGAAGATGCTATGTCATGGAATTGCCAAAAAAAAAAATGCTATGTTACTGCTGGTTGGCTCTTATGGATACAATCCTCTCCTTGGAAAATTTACAGAAAAGAGGATGGCATTGGCCTAGCATATGTTGCAGATGTTCTTTGGCCGATGAAACTACATATCATCTTCTTTCCACTTGCAATATCACTCAACAGGTTCGATGAGGCGTTTGGAGGCATTTAACTGTCAAATCATCTTGCGGAGAGGACAATTTTGAACAAAATTTTCTCAAGTGGACCACCCATTCAGCTTGGACAACTCTTCCCATTTTTGTGGCATGGGCTATATGGAATCACCAAAACCACATATTATTTCAACACAAAGTTGTAAACTATTAGGTCATGATTTAGTCCATTGTGGTGGATCATAGGATTCACCAACATGCACATAACACAGAGGTCAGAGACTTTTCATCCTCTTCTCCACTTTTGCATTATCCCACGGGAATCTTTGAGTGTTGTTGTAAATGTAACTTCCAAAGATATTCATTTGTGTTTTATATTTATATTATTATTGTATTTTATTGTATGTCCATCGGAGATGTTTTTCTTTCGTTCAAAGATGTCATTATTATGTTTGGTCATGCAAGGTCATTGAGGTAAAGCCTTCATTGTAAGTTGGGGAAATAGTCCCCAAAAGAAATATTTTAAATTGTATTTTGAGTCTCCCAAGAGACAAGTCGACCCTGTTAGGTTAGGAGGTTGGCCCCAATTAGGGTTTTAGGCCAGTGACTTGAAGAGTATAAATAGGGAGGCGCCCCGTCATTGACACACTATTCACTCTCTCAAGTTCACACGAGAAAGAGAGAGAAGACAAGTTCGCTAGAGGAGAAAGAGAGAGAGTTGCAAAAGGCTTCCTATTTTTGGGTTTTCCTTTTTGTGATATTGTATTAGAGACGAATCTATCTCCGAGGAAGTTGCAAGGTTTTCTCCTCTATGGTTTCCCCGAGGAAAATTATTGTCTATTGCGTTTTGTTGTGTTTGTTATTCTTTCAGTTAAAGATCTTAATTAAATTGAATTGAAGTGCTAACTCTAACATGGTATCAAAGCTAGCCTGAAAAAAGGACATTGTGCAACAATAGGAAACTAGGGCTTCCTAGTTCAAGGTCTTCTCTCCATAGATCATCAAAAAAAGATGGATGGGCTAATTCTCCCTAGGAGGGTGCATCTTTTGGAGGAAGCAGAATCAAGTTTGAAGAATTTTTATTTTTGACCTTAGAAACTAATGTTGAGAGAAAACTAGGGCATCAAGCTTTTGGAGTTTTCCTCCATCAATTTGGAAAAAATAGTACATTGGACAACTCACCTTGAAGAGACGTATATTCTTGTCCAATCAAAAGTTTAATATTCCTATTTTGGAAAATTAGGGTTTTTTTGACAAACCCTAAGCCAACAAGCTCCAAAACCATGTTGTGCATCTCAAATAGGTAAGACCTAAAATCTCTGCTATTTCTATTTGAGGTTCTCATTTCAAAATGACTCACCACACCTAGCTTTAGGATAAGATTGAGGGAGCAGACAAATTATGAGCATGGAAATTTAGGATCTCTCTTGTCCTTGAAGAAAATGATTTGGACAAATATATTAGTGAGGAAGTTCCAGCACCAGAGGGAGATGAAGCAAAGGATCTCCACACGAAGAACTTGGTCAAGGCTAATAAAATTATTGCAGATTCCATTAAATATCATTTCATTCCCCATGTCTCATCCTTGAAGACACCCAAGGAGATGTTCGATGCTTTAACGTAGTTATTCAAAGGGAAGAACATCAATTGGAAGATGACATTAAGGAACCAAATCAAGAATGTAAAAAGCCTAAACTCAGAGACCATGAAATCCTACTTCATTGTAATATCCCAATTTTGACCCCTATTGTATTAAAATTGTAAATGATATCGATATCGTTATTAAATCATGGCGAGGAGCTCAAGGCCAAGCCCCCACCATCAATTTAGTGTTTTATGTATCAACAATTAAAATCGATACCTATGGTTCTCGTGCTAGCCAAACACAATATAAATTGAGAGATCATGTAAATATGCAATTTAATAAAATACCCACAACTAGCTATGCAATGCAACAAGAGATGGGGGCATGATTTCACAAGGAACAGGGAGGAAAATTATTCAAACCTTTGAGCCAATAGTGTTAAGCCAAATGTCAATGAGAGGACCCATAAACTCTTAACTACCCATTTTGTCTTATGCACCCAATCATTTAATTCTTCCTAGAGTTGGTTGAGGTAGTTAATGCATTGGGAATGGAGAGGTATGGCAGTCAATTTCATATTGGGGCAAGCCATCAATTTTTGAAAATCGTATTTTTTCTTGTGGGGAAAGAAAACACCCATAAATGTGTGCCCATTCCATTCCTCACCCACGATTTTCACTTCCTCATGTAGCTGGAGCTAGCTGGGGCGTTTTCTTCACATTTTCCTGCATTTTCAATCAACTTTCCATGGTTGGGAATCCATTTTTGAGTTGCACAGTGGATGGGAAGAGAGATTCACAATTTGGGGGTTTGTAGAGGTCATTTATACCGCTGTAATTCCCATAAATTTTTTTTGAAATCGAATTTGATTTCCCAAGGTTGATTTCTCCATCTACCATTTCATTTTTTGGTTGCCAAAACATTTTTCTTCATACCCAACACTTGTGTTTACTATTATGTGCATCCTTGTTTTGGTATGAACTATGAGTAAGACTTCAGAGTGGGAGAGGACCATAATTGGCTTAATAAACCTAGTGAAGAGATGAACCTCACAAAAGATCAAAAGGGGCTGGCTACTCTTCTATGCACACCTTGGAGAACACTGGAAGTGATAGTATGGCCTAAGGGACTCTGTAGGAGTGAATGGAATACTTCCTTGTGTCAGGTGTGTAGGTATTATGGAGGCCAAGCTAGATAGATCTTGTAGAGGTCTCCATATCTGTGTGGTTGAGCTCACTAGCTTAGCAATTCTTCATTTCCACTGCCTTAGTAGCTTGATAAACCCAATTGTAGATTGGCTTGGCTGAACCTTGGTTTGTATTGGGCTATGTGTGAGCCTGTTGTTCCCTTATTCCTTACAGAAATCATGCCCAACTCAAGGGTGGCATTAGTGTTGAGAGATTGATGAGTACAATTGGCCTATGGTTGGGTGGAACGTTGCAGCGACATAGCTAGTTGCTCGGGCAACTTATTTTCAAGATAAGTACTCTTTTGTTTTAAATCTGCAATGTATTGTCTTAAGAATTAGTACAAATGTATTGAATGAGATTTATTTCCGCTGTATTGTACTGCATTATGCATCTGCATATGTCTTTTAAGTTCAATGCATTTTTTCTTATGTTCATGGGCATAGATGCCTGACTATATTGTAGTCATGTTCTCTCCACGATGAGAGGGGAGGGGACGTGACATTCAAAAGGGTCTCTTAAATCAAGGAATAACTTGAAGCAATTGAAGAAAATGTAAAAGAAGGAGAGAACGTTATGACCACCTTGAATGGTCTCCCAAGATCACGGGACTCATTCATTCAAGGAATATGTGCCATGAAGAAGCTGACCACTTTCAACAAACAATGGGAAGAATGCACTCAAGATGAAGCTCGTCTAATAACAGGAGAAGAGAAGATGGGAACAAATGATGATCAAGCTCTCACAATTCACACTAGAAGAAATTACAACAAGAGGGAGGACCATCATCACATAAGACAAAGGAATCCCAAAATATATCTATCCAGTGTCAGACATTACACATGTGATGAGAAGGGACACTACTCTAGAAATCGTCCCAAAAACAAAGGTTTCTCCAATAAGAAAATACATCATGCTCATACCGTTGAAGATGATGAACCAACAAGGAAAAGAACCAAAGAAGGAAGAGATGATTCTTCAAGTGATGAAGAATATGTCTTAATCTCAGCACTCACGAGCACTGTCACACATGGGAGAAATGATTGGCTTGTAGATAGTGGAGCATCTATGCACATGCTAGCATATAAAGAATCATTCATCAATCTACATGAGCATGAGTCACCTCACAAGTTGAAACTTGGGGATGAATGTCAATACTCCATAAAAGGAAGTTGAGAAGCTTTCTACAAGCTAGACTCTGGAAAATATTTGAAGATAAAATATGTTCTATATGTTCCAAGATTAAATAAAAATATTCTCTCCATCTCAGCACTGGATGCAAAAGGAATGAGGGTTGCATTTGTTGATGGTTAAGTCCTAATGTGTCCAAAAGGAAGGACAATAGATGATGCAACAGTGATTGGCGAGCAAGAGGGAGGCTTATACAAGTTGAAGGGACAACCTAAACAAGCATTGATTCACAACTCCATGGAACCAAGTGAACAATATCACAGAAGGCTTGCACATGTGCATTATAAAGCACTACCTATTGCAAGAAAAAAAAATTCAGGACTTTCAGAAATCCAGAAAAGACATGAAGACGTTTGCAAGGGATGTGCACAAGGAAAGAATGTAAAGAAGGTGTTTCCCAGCAGTGAAAGCAAAGCAAAAGGAATATTGGAGATAATCCACTCAGATGTATGCATTCCCATGTCATCCAACTCGCTAAGAAGGTATGTATATTATGTTTCTTTTATAGATGACTTTCCCATAAGACTTGGATTTATTTCTAGAAAAGTAAAGATGAGTTATTTAGCAAGTTCAAGGAATTCAAAGCCTTGGTCGAAAATCACACTGAGAAGAAGATCAAGACCCTACAATCAGATAATGGTGGAGAATTCACTTCAGAAGAATTCAAGTATCTTTGCAGAGAATATGGAATTAAGAGGCAGATGAGCACTCCCTACAATCCTCAACATAATGTTGTTGCGGAATGAAAGAACATAACAATAAGGAAAGCAACAAAAGCAATGCAACATGACTAGGATCTTCCAATGCACTTATGGGCAGAAGGAGTAAGGACAACTGTGTATGTACAAAAACATACACCTCACAAAGTATTAAGTGAGAAACCATAATTCAACCATCTCAAAATATTTGGCTTCCCAATGTACATACACATCCCAAAGGAAAAGAGAACCAATCTAGATCCTTCAAGAAAGAAGGGAATATTCGTGGGATACAATGACACTTCAAAATCCTACCGAATATATTTTCCAGGATTCAAGGATATCAACATCAACAGATATGTAATCTTCGGCGAAGACTCATCATACCTCAAATAAAAAAAAACTACCTATTAAAGAGATTGAAGAGCATGAAGCAACCACAGTTAGAGACACAACAATGGAAGAAACAACTCCAGACCACGACATGGTAAAACCACAAGAACCTGTAGAACCACCTCGTGAGAAGAAATCCCACAAAACAAGACCAACATGGGCATGAGAAGCAATACAAGATGTAGATAACTATGGTGGTGCATATGGGATGCATAGAGAAAGCAAGAGACCTAGACCATACTCCAACTATGTGGCCCTGCTATGTGACATCATTAATAAACAACCTTCCAACTACGAATAAGTAGTAGAGATGAAAGAATAGAAGGGTTCCATGATTGAGGAGTATCGATCGATTATGAAGAATGATGTTTGTGAGATAGTTCTGAGGCCAGAAGGAAAGTCTGTTGTAACTTTGAAGTGGATCTACAAGATCAAGAATACTGTAGGCGGTAGCATTGAAAAACACAAGGCAATATTTGTGGCATGTGGCTGCTCCTAGAAAGAAGCAATATAATACAAGGAGACATTTTCACATGTAGCAAGATACACTTCCATCAAATCTTTACTTGCATTGGCTGCAATACTGAAATGGAAAGTACACTAGATGGACGTCAAGACAACATTCGTGAATGGTGTAGTCAAAGAGTAAGTGTACATGGAGCAGGAATTGTGATTTGAGACACATGACAGATAGACTCATGTGTGCAAGTTAAAGAAACCCTTGTACAGATTGAATCAATCACCTAGGACGTAGTAGGACATGACAGAAAGCTTCTCGATGAGCTTACACTTTACTAAGAGTAAAGAAAATTCCAACCTTTACATCAAGGTTGAAGGAAGAAGACAAGTGATACTTCTGCTATATGTAGATGACCTCTTTCGGACATGTGAGGATGAGCTCATTGCAGATACAAAGAGGATGCTTTCCGCAGAGTTCGAGATGAAGGACCTAGGGATGATGCATTACTTCTTAGGCATAGAGGTGTGGCAGAGTGCAAACAAGATATTCCTTGGTCAAGGAAAGTATGAAGTGGATGCTTTGAAGTGGTTCAGAATGATGGATTGCAAGATAATAGCCACACCAATGTCATCAAACTTGAAGCTACTATGTGATCCTTCATAAAAGACAATTGATGCCACAATGTATCGACAAATGATTGGTTCGTTAATGTACCCGACGAACACGAGGCCAAACATATATATGCTTTGCTGTGAACACCTTGAGCCGACTCCCGATGGATCTGAAACATGTTCACTTGATTGTTGTAAAGCATATATTGAGGTACCTGAAGGGTACAATTGAGTATGGGATCAAGTATGAAGTGAATTAGAAGATTAACCTACATGGTTATGTTGTTTCGGATTGGGCAGGAAGTGCCACAGATAGGAATAGCACTTTGGAACGCTGCTTCAGTTTGGGATCTGATATGATCTCCTGGTTTAGAAGGAAGAAGTTATGTGTGGCCCTGAGTACAACTGAAGCATAGTATATTGCAGCCTGTTTGACTAGTTGTGAGGCATTATGGCTTCGAAAGCTACTTTCATATTTGTTTGATCTCGAGTTAGGGCAACTTGTATCTATTGCGACAACCAGAGTTGCGTGAAGTTGTCAGAGAACCCAGTGTTCCATGACAAGTCAAATCATAGTGAGATCAAGTATCACTATATCAGGGATATGGTACGGAGAGAAGCAGTTAAGCTCTAGTATGTGGCAATATATGAGTAGATATACAATGTGTTGACTAAGCCATTATCAAAAGTGAATTTTGAATACTTCAGAGAGAGGCTTGGTGTCACTCATATCGTTATTCCCTGAAGGAGGGAGTGATGAGACTGGAAGACGTAGATGCACTAGTGTTGGTTCTCGCATGGTGGAAGACAAAAATGGTCCTTGGGCTGTAATGCACTTGGGGTGCTCCAAGCTGTGCTCCCATGCCGGAGACGTTAAGAGGTCCACCAATCACAAAGACACTTTGTGTGCCTAGGTTGGTTCTCGCATGGTGGAAGACACATGTGGTCCTTGGGATGTAATGCACCTGGGGTGCTCCTAGATTTGCTACCATGCTGGTAGATGCGATATGACCGTTGATAGAGGTAATGCACCTGGGGTTCTCCGGGTATGTACCCATTGGGTGGGATATGTAGGTGTTTTGTTGGACATGAGGTGTGCATCTGGGATGCTCTCCGTGTGTGATGATGAGATGATTTGGAATGATGAGATGATGGTAGGAGATGTAGGTGATTGCTATGACAATGTAATGTGTGGTCTTAGGATGTATCTATGTGATGGCTTGCTCATGGAGATGATGAATACCTAGATGTGAGCTAGGTCTACATCCAACATGAAAAAGGAATGGCTCTTTAGAACTTATTATGATAGATAGATTCAAGAGATGTCACTAATCAATGACTTCAAAATGAGGATTATGGCAACATCGCTAATAATGATCTAATGATGATGATGTGTCTAGAGTGTTGATAACTGTGGTGAGAGAATACCTTCCTAGTTAAGAGGGAGTGTTGTTGTAAATGTAACTTTAGAAGATATTCATTTTCATTTTATATTTATATTATTATTGTATTTTATTGTACCTCTGTTAGAGATAATTTTTCTTCGTTCAGAGATGTCATTATTATGTTTTGTCATGCAAGCTCATTGAGGTAAAACGTCCACTGTATGTCGGGGCAATAATCCCCAGAAGAAATATTATGAATTGTATTTTGAGTGTCCTAAGAGATAAGTCGGCCTTGCTAGGTTAGTAGGTCGACCCCAATTAGGGTTTTAGGTTAGTCGCTTGAAGAGTATAAATAGGGAGACACCCTCCCTCGTTGACACACCACTCACTCACTCAAGTTCACATGAGCAAGAGAGAGAAGACAATTTTGATAGAGGAGAAAGAGAGATAGCTGCAAAAGACTTCCTATTTTTGGGTTTTCCATTTTTTGATATTGTATTAGTGATGAATCTATCTCTGAGGAATTTGCAGGGTTTTCTCCTTTATGGTTTCCCTGAGGAAAATTAATGTGTCTATTTTGTTTTGTTGTGCTTGTTATTCCTTTAGTTAAATGTCTTAATTAAGTTTAATTAAAGTGCTAACTCTAACATTGACGGGGCATCACAACTCTAGGGTACTGTTTTGGGGGATATTATAGTGTTGAACATGTCACTATCCCATTGTTTTCACATTTGGATGGGTTCTGGTCCTAGGACCAACTCTCGCAATGAAATTTTGGCATTGGCGATCCTCCTCTATTTTTCTAAGCACAATAATATACATTCCTTGCAAGTCCTGGGGGATTCATGCATTGCTGTGGATTAGGATGCTTAGAAAAGAAAATTATAGGTGGGCTTGCTTCATTGGTGGGAACTACATATCAGGACACTCCAACAATATTTCCACACTTTCATTTTCCAACATGTGATTAGAGACTTCAACACTATTGTCGATTCTCTATCCAAGAAAGGATTGCTATCTGCTGAAGGAATTTTGACTTTTGAAGAATTTTTGGATAGATCTTCTATTTCTCAGGGATATTCTATTTCCTTTTTATGATGTTTAGTTTTTCTTTTCTTAGAGTAGCAGTCTTTTTATCTTATCGGTCTCAGTGTTTTGTCACATGAATATGTATTCATGCCTCACTATATATCTCTGTGTAAAGAAAGGATCTTCAAGAACCTCTGTATATCCCATTTGGATTGATGTAAATCCATGACAGAATGATATGATATATGATATGCATATGTGTACCTGATCTATGATCTCTGCATAAAACCCATGTATAGTTTGATTCTACCAATGAATACCAACTATAGCTCTTTTCTTTGTGACAAAAAATAACATTCCAACAAAGAAAATTCCAAGGAAATGTCCCAATACCATAGCTACTAGGTTTGAAATGTTTGGTAGTTTCATGGGTTTAGCAGGGGGATGGCGCATTCATAAAAGTTAAGCGTTTGAAAAAAACTTTGGAATGTTAAAAAATATGGAACATAGAAGGCATCTATAGATTGAGAATCCATGAATTAATGAATCAGTGGGTCACATAGAGGGATTTTTGCTGTCTATTTAGGAGGCATTGAGTGAAATTGTGGGTCCTCCTATTGATTCTGATAAATGTCCCCTAGTTTTTATACTCTGATCTATGGGATCATGGTTTAGGGATATATGGGATTAGGGTTCATGGTTTGTTCTATTATCTGATTACATGTAGGAGGGCAGATTATCAATGATATATATATATTCGATGGAATACACATCACAAGAAACACTCTAGGTACTTCCCCTGATTTCGAGGATGGTACCCATGGTAAACCATATTCTTTAGGGATTAATATCAATACAAAAAAATACTCATCAATAACTCAACATGTCATTTGGGGGGATTTATTATGGGTGGAAGGGTAGCACTAGTAATCAGGGCCTCCCAACTAACCGAGTTACACCGAATTGACACACACACACACACACACACATGTCAATTGGGTCTAGCCTGAGTGGTTGCGGGATGGAGTGTTATCCTCCCTACCTAGGTTCTACTCCAATAAGTAACATGTTGAACTCATAATGAGTATATTGTCGTAATGGCTTTGAGCCTTATTGTCGGCTTGGCCTTGTGCCCTAAAGAATCTAGAATTTTCTCTAGGTACCATCCTCAAAATGAGAGGAAGTGCTTGGAAATTTTCCTCGAGTTTATATATATATTGCAAACAATGTCTTGGTAAACAAGTTGCTTGTTTGGTCTTCCTGAAAATTGGTCATGGGTCATTTGTGAGGTGATTGGATCTTAGTTTGCAACTCTCTCACTTGGTGACACATCAATTGTACTATTAACCAAGCTCATCATGGGAGGCTCTTTAGAAGAAACTCTTGTTCATTCTACTTGGATATTTAGAGATTTTAATGGTTCCCTAGTGTATTAGGTGTTATAAAACATAGAATTATGGCTTTATATAGCTTTAGGTGCTCCAAATGTTCCTAGAATAGGCACTTGGGGCACAACCCCTATTATGGGTCTTTGTTAATCTCATGGTTCTTCTTTAACACAATGATGTTTTTCAAATCCCTAATCAAATACAAAAAAGAGAACAAAATATGCACCTAAATGAAAGAATTAAGGAATAAGGAGTTTTAAACATTAGTAAGTGATGAGACTTGAATGACCATAAAAAATAACAATTTAGAAGTCAAATAAATATACATTTTTAATCTATATTAACTAAAAATTCTATCTAAATAAAATCTTCAATTATGTGAGTATATTATAATGACGATAATTATAATTCATATTCTTATGATATGGTCATTCATTAATTAAATAAATTGGATATTAGATTTAAATGAAAATTAAAAACTTAAAAACTCTAGTCACATAACCATTAAATTAAGTGTACCTATACCATTTTCAAAGTAGGTTAGATCTTATTATAAAGAAATATTCCATATTGAATTAGATGCAACTTTTTCCTCCATATACTAGACAAGGTCATGGAGACCACATGTTAGCATATCATTATCTCATTACTTATACATTGAATGGAATTCAAGCATTTCCGACAAAGGGGATTATACATGATATGATTTCTTTATACAATTCCATCCTTTTTAAAGAGCATTATATTCGAATTAGATAACATAGAATATTAGTATTTTAGTAACTATGAATATTTATATCATAATGTTCTGACTCTATAACAAGGTTATAATTAAGTTTTTTTGACATTTAAAATATAAAAAATAATATATATTGATTTAATTATTTATAAAATTATAATATAAATGAAATAATAGTCAACAAATTTAATATAATTTTACCTTGATACTCATACAAATTATATACTACTATTTTTTCGGATGGAAGATCAATCCATTCTTTTATAAGATTGTCTCTAATTGAAATTACCAGAGATCTAATATCCATCTCTAAATTTAGATATAATTGTTTTTATTGCAAAAAACTCTTTGAGTTAATTGTAAAACTGATAGCAATGTCGGGGACATTGCCACCACGTGGCTCTTGTTATAAAGAAAAATTCCATATTGAATTAGGTGCAACTTTTTCCTCCATATATTAGACAAGGTCATGGAGACCACATGTTAGCATATCATTATCTCATTACTTATACATTGAATGGAATTCAAGCATTTCCGACAAATGGTATTATACATGATATGATTTCTTTATACAATTCCATCCTTTTTAAAGAGCATTATATTCGAATTAGATAACATATTTCTTCAAATTGGTTGTTCTTTATACTTTGCCTTCTTCGTTTTAGAGATATTTTAAAAGACTTTTGAAAACGATAAAGTTACTTGTTTCCCTTTTGAAAAGATTTTTGCCTTGGATTTGATGCCATAAACGTATAAAATTCTTCATTTTGACAAGTGAAATTAACAGCAAAGCTACTTAGTACCCTTCTCCTAAAACATGTTTGAAAAATTAGTAATAAATTCCTAAAGTTATTTATTAAGATAGATTATTTTGTTTTATAAGAAATTGGTTGGAAAATGGTTAAAGAATGTATGGGTTTGCCACTTATATATCAATGGGTTAGTAGCATCAATCATAGATACTGATATTCCACTATAGTTTATTATGTTTGACTATAATCATAGTCAACCATAGTAGTTAGAGAAAGATGGATTAGTGGTCAAGGCATACTAGTGCTAGTGGGTTGGTTGCTCAATGATTAATCGGTTGCTAGTGGGTTTGTTGCTCAATGATTAATGGGTTTCTCTGTTACTAATTGATGGTTAAAAGGTGTCAATGATAAAGAGGTTGATATATTAGTGGTTAAAATTATTTTAGGTTAAGGATTTAAGAAAAAATGGAACTTTACCCGTATTGAACAAGTCAAATTAATTTAAATAGACATTAACTAAATACTTTTCTTATTACATTTAGCTAATATCTTGTTACACTAAAAAAAATGGAAAAAGTTTCAATTAGAAAACCACCAAATACAATATCTTTAATTTACACAATCAATGAAAACTTGTTTTTAATCATTTTTTAAATTCTCTTAACAATTATAAAAATAATTACTTTAAAAGATTATGGAATAAAATACATTCATCTATAAGAAATAAAAGTAATTTTAAATTAAAATAATAAAATTATTTTCAATTTATTACTAATTTAAAGAAATTTAACACTATTAAAATAAGAAATAATAAAACTAAAAATTAAATATGTTATTCTTAATTTAATCTAAGAAACTATTATTTATAGAAAACCTAAAATTACATTTTATCTTAAATACCTTTCTAACCTTTTCTAACAAAAGGAGATCTTAAATACCTTTCTAACCCTTTTTAACAAAAGGAGGCAATGTCCCCCCAGTTGCTAATAGCTATTGCTACAAGATGGAAGCTATAGAAAAATGATACTTTTGCCACAAAATTGTAATATAATTTTTTTTATTTTGTCACAAAACTACTTAGCCATCTAATCATTGTCTCAATGTTTTTTAGAAACAAAAATAGTTGGAGAAGATGCAAAACTTGTGCTAAGCATCCTTCATGATCAGAGAGCCAATTTCTTACATCTCAAATATGGATATATCGACAATGGCTTCATTGAAATAGGTAGAAGAAACAACCTTCACCATAACCACTCAACCAAATTCATAAAATAACTACAACAAGTTAAAAGATGTAAAGTTGTACAATATCCAAAAAAAAAAAAAAGTTACAAATAACCTTCACCACACTAAGCTCAACCTTTCCATGATGATGCAACTTGCAAATAGCATCTAACCAATGGATTCAAAAATTTGTTTGCACCAAAATTTAT